>OOFG01000739.1:0-13865 GCA_900323295.1 Molva molva | reverse complement strand
CAGTTAACTTTGCTCGCGAGATGGCTGAACGGGCGAAAAGGTCTACAGTTTGGCTTCATTTTACCAAGCTCAAACTTAAAGAGGAAGCGAAATGCAACTTATGTTGCAAAATAATTTCTTGCAAAGGGGGGAACACAACCTCAATGGCCAAGCACATTAGCATTGTGCATCAAATAAAGGCCAAGTGCAGTACCTTCGACTGTCTCCGGGTCGAAAAGACTGTCTCCTCCTCCTGCTGCTGCCGCCGCACCACAGACGGGCCCGTCTAAAACAGTCAAAAACAACTCCAGGCTAAAGAATCTTCTGTCTCCCTGCTTTCATTGGTTCCACCCCAGACATCTGATGACCTATGTGTATGTTGTAATTGTACTGTCCATAACTGAACTCAGTATGAGCAGATTTTCATTTGAGCCTAATATTAAGGCTCTGACGATTTTGAAAAATTGACATTTAAAGAGCCAAAAGTGGCAGCCATCTTGAATTTGAAGGTCAAAAATTGGTCAAATCAATAAATCTACATCATTTGTGAATTTCTTGACCCAAATAGTCTCAGAAACCATGTACTATGCAGCACTGTGGGCAAAACCATTAAAAAGTTAATTTCCAGCTTGGCTGACAGCAGCCATTTTGGATATAGGGCTCTCCCAAAATTTCCCCACATTTTTGTGAGGGGCACCCCGGCTCATTATTTTATTTAACCTTTATAGATGACAAATCCAGTGAGAAACGAACCTTTGCTCTCCATGGTCACGGAACTTCTATAGATAACCCAACTAAAATGCATGGTGTATGATTGAGGTCTGTATAGAATTGCCGCAATTATCTGAAGATGTGGGATAAGGAAGGTGACACATTCCAAATTTGTACTATGTGGTGTCTCTACATGAATTCTGTTTGCAAGAGTAGAATGACAATATATCCCAACTCCTCCATTCGCCTCATGTTTCAGTTCACTGGTGATACTGTTTGAACAATTGTAGCAATTAGAACGTGCATTGTGGTGAAAGGTGAAGTTTGGTAGCTGCAAATGTTGGTTTGCATGATCCGATTTTAGCCATGTTTCCGCTAGACATATACATTGTGCTGAAAGCAATTTTTGGTTAGCTTGTACATCTTTAAAGTGTGCGGATAAACTCTGTACATTGTGAAAAGCCATGGTAAACACAGTGTTGAGCAATACAGGTTGCTGTGGAGTTAAGAAGTTAGACATTTGTGAAACAGCTTCATGGATTTGGCCATTGGAATACAGTACAGATTCTTTAAAGTCTCGGATTACCAGTCCAGTGAGAGAAGTGACACGACTTAAAGCCACATAAGCTTGACCTGGTGCAAAGATTTTTTTCAAACATACCACAGCGCTATCAACAGTTAGACCTTGCATTTTGTGAATAGTACATGCCCATGCCAGTTGTAAAGTATATTGCCGTCTCATACCACCATCGTTTGTCACTTTATCTTCCTGGGGAGGAATAACTTATTTGAGAAGAGGTTATGCGATTCTTGACTCTTTGCGTTTGTCCAGCTTTGTCATCGTCAAATTTAACATGGATTGCAGAGGGAAAGGATTGGTTAGACTTATACAAGATATCAACAATTGTACCAACAGCACCATTAACAAGCCCATCAGACACATCAATGTTTTTGGTTAACATCACTCTGGCTCCTTTACCCACAGACAAGGTCGATTTGAGACAAGTATGAAACACTTTACCATGATGACCAATCTTTAGTTCAAGTCTTCCTGTTTTTGGATTACGTTGATAGTCTTGTGCTTCTATTGTGATAGCATCGGGACACTTTGAAGTCAGCATACAAGAATTGAAATCGTTTACCTGATTATTGGTTGCAAAGATATGTACAGCGGGTATTTCCTCACCAGTTTCACGTTGTTTAAGCATGGAAACATCTGAATCAAGCATAGGGGTGTTTTTTACATGGACACGTATGCGATTTAACAGCTGTGCAAAACTTGAATCTTTTTGTCTCACCACTTCTGTTAACTCTGCTTTATGAAAGTGATCATTCCACAAATTAACTCCCGGTACGTCAATGTAAAGCGCTGTACCTTTTACTGGTGGTAACTGGTAGAAGTCTCCGAATGCAATGATGCTGACTTTGCCAAACAAAGAATGATCTCCGCATTGTTTTCCTTGCCATAGTCTGCCATGGATATATGCCATCAGTTTGTGATCTACCATTGAAATTTCATCAATAATTACCAGTTGCAAGTTTGACAATTTAGCACGCAAGGAATTGATTTTCTCTTCACCAAGTGGTTGATAGGGTAATCTGGTATCTGTGCCAATGCAAAACATATTGTGGATAGTAGTGGCTCCAACATTATACGCGGCAACACCTGTAGGTGCTGTCAAAATTACCGTAATATCGTCAGGGTTTGCGCAAGCTTGAGACAGAATACGTGATATTTCATAATGTATCGCTTTGATCAAATGGCTTTTTCCAGTTCCTGCACCACCAGTGATAAATACTTTTAAGTGCTCTGTAGTTTCTCCCCAGACTTTTTGCAAACCCCATTGTCGCACTTTGTAAAATATTTCAGCTTGTTGGTTGTTTAAAGATCTCATTTTTTCCCACGCCTCTGCTTTAGAGATGGTTGTTCTCCTTACTTCAATATTACTGCTATTGGTTGCTTGTGCACTTGTTAGGTCAGGGATGTTTTCTGATACCTGTTCAAATTCTTTCTCAAGCTCTGGTTTGTAATTGTCAATCAATTGTAAACATTGTAAACGTTCCATTTCAGTTTCAGGACAAATTTGTGCCCATGCATCATCCAATTGACCATGCTTATCAACCACGTGTTGTGCCATATGGAGTTGTTCTGCTTCTTTTTCATACAGAGACCTGTTCTTTTCTACAATTGTTTTCACTTTACACTACTCATTGGTAACATTGCACACTATGCCGAGATTGTAAAAGTCCTTGTATGATTCGAAAGCCTCGGGTTTTAACTCAGAGTCGACATAATATGGCAAGAACAGTTGCAATTGGCTCTGGTAATACTTTTCTGGATCTTTTGTTGGCGATAAACAAGCATATCTTATAATCGCTGGTTTAGTATGTGTACGTTTTCTGGTGAAGCCCATGTCATTGTCAAGTTGAATGATAGACTCGTCGCTGTTGCCACATGAATACTTTGCTGACTCAGTTTGACACAGTATACGATATTCTGAGCAAAAAGTGGCTAGACACATGAATTGGAGCTTAGCTGAATGCGGTCGGTTTTTATAGCGATCTACAAAACTGGTCATCCACATACTAGCTTGGTTAGGGAATTCATTGTTTGCTCTTTGTTGCAATACAGTCAATGGTAAACTCATTCTCAAAGGGTGTTCACCAGTGGGTATAAATGTAACTTTGCGTGAGCATTCTTTCAAGTGCATTCCAGTAAGTCTGTACTGAAACACAAATACAGCACTGTCTGTGCTGAAACCTCTCTGTTATGAAGATATACACAACCAAGTTTTTTGAACGATTCCTTAGTGTCAATATTGCCAGCTTTTGCTTCTTTTAGTGCGCGATCAAGTAGTAAACCCATTTCTCTCTCAACTTTGGAAATATAGGAAATTATGTAAACCACACAAGAGTATGCATCAACAACATATTGTATATCCATGTTAGCGTTCCAAGCCCTTAACAAATCTTTGTTGTATTGGTTAATCCAAATATCATTGGGTTTTCGCCTCAACAAGACATGCGTTTTATTGGTCAACTTCTCATTTGCGATTTCAAACTGCATTTGGGAAACGTCGATGGATTTAAACAGCTCTTCGGTAGAGTCAAATTGTTGATTAGGAGTTATTACACTTTCTCTGACTCGTTTTAACAGTTTGTCTGCTTTCTCTCGTGTCATGAACTCTTAGTATATCTTGTTCAGTTAGAGTAAGATTTGGCTTTTCGCTTTCCATGTTTATATCAGCGGTCATTGTACTTTGGCCATTTAGCTCTGGGTTTTTATCGTAATAATCATCCACTAGTTCAATGTCCATTTTTGTGCTCGTTTTCATTGTTGTATTTTTGGCTGGCACAGGTCGGGTAACATACGTACGACAACTTGGTGGGCGTGGAAAGTTAAACCGGCATACAGTGTTCTTTTTTCTGCAAGTCTTAGAATGTCTACTGCTATGTTTTTGTAAAGTGTTTACAATATCATACAGCTCTGTATCCTCTGGCGATGGTAAATCACAAGTCACATATTGGTCAATAAATTGCACAACTTCGTCATCAGGATTTTTGTCAATTTGTGGCGCTTGATTGACCCAGAATAAACAATGGCAATGGGGAGAACCCCGGTTCTGAAACTCAATTCTGTAAAAATATTCAACGACTGGCCCAATCGGTGCAGCTTCAGACTTTATAACTTCTTTTTGAAAACTATGCCATCTGAAATCAAACATTCTTGCCGCTGTAACAGGATTATGTTTCAACAGTGCACATTTTTCAGACCAAGTTAGTTCTTCCGTGTTAATATCTTTTCCTTGCTGAATGATTAGTGTATTCATTATTTCTGGCCAGCGCATATCTGCAGATGAAAATGAACAAAACCATGTTGGAATGCCAAGTTGTCTTATCATTGCAAACAAATCTTTTTGTGCGTTTTGCCAGAAAGGCGGAGTGCCACGAATAGGTTTCAAAAACTTGTAACCATCATCACGTTGCAATACCTTTTTCAAAGATTCTGGCTCGGTTAGCATGGTAGATACTGCATTATCAAGGTTTTTGCTTGAGCCTTTTCTCATTGCTATGGATACATTACTCAGAACTTGTTGAACTTCAGATATGTGTTGAGCGTAAAAGATATAATCCGTGTTTTTGGCAAACCTGCCGTCGGCATTGAGTAAACGTGCGTTTAAATAGTGTGAAAGACTTGTTTTTTCGTTACGATTGTCATGAAACGTAGGACTGCCAGTAGGGAACAATACAGGAAAACATTTACCCTCATTTGTAGTGTCTTGTAACAGTCGTATAAGATTGTTGGCTTCAGCTGGTGCTACACAAGATTGAATCAAAATGCTGATCGAGTACTTCTTGAGCAATGTTAACTGGTTGTAAGCATGTATCTAGAAACATTCCATGATGGGAATCGATATGTCAAGTCCTCATTTTCTCCAGAATCGGAAGCCTGGTCACTTATATTATCGTCATTTTCACGTAGCTCATTGATAAGTTTAGGTTCAGGTTCACATAGGTTTGCTATGGTATTTGACTGCTCCATGTAAGACCCCATCTGTTCCTCATATTGATCCACTAGTTCTCCAAAATCAATTTCCATAGGTTCATGAGTTATCATTGTTGTATTTTCATCAATGCTCTCTAGCTGATCATTATAAAATTCGTCAACTACTTCTCCAAAGTCAAATTCTCCGCTTAGTTTGGTGGTTGTTATTTCATGTGAGCTATTTGTTTGCATGGCACTTGATTCTGTTTGAGTTAATACAGACCTTGTATCATTTGGTTCTGATTCAGTTTGACATACCGTCTCAATGGCAGTGTTCTCCATTTTGGTAATCTGATTAGTCCAATCATAATTGACATCGATATCGTCATACCATTTGTTGTGCAACTTCAAAAAGTTGAACGTGCTGAACACACGGTTGGTTTGAACGTATTGGTACTCATAATGTCCTTTGTACGTTATTTTTCGTTTCAATTGAATACGCAGTAGTAAATTATTTCCATCATTTCTGGGTAAAACACTGGTCACTTGATTCATATCAGATGGTACACACACCACAGGTCCATGACAACCATTTTGTCCTCCTTTTGGTAATGCCAACAGTTTCATGAATGGTATATGTCTCGCTATGAGATGTTGCTCTAGGGAGTTTAAATCGGTTAGCTCAGTTGGAACAGGTTCGAGATGCAAATTGTTGGCAACACTTTGATCAAGCATTTTTCCGCTTGCAATTTTCCGGTGACAAGTGTGACAAATCCACAATTTAGACTGGTTTGGCAGTTTTTTGCAATCATTCTGACATTCTGGTACGCATACGTGCAAGTAGTCATATGTTATACAGTGTTTAGCCAGAGCTGCAATGGCATTTGTACGGACATAGTGGTCTGATTTACATTCAATGACTTGCTTTCGAAAGAGTAAACGATGGCAAACACTGCAAACAAATTCTGGTCCAGTTTTAACATTTTTTCTGAAAGTCTCTATAACAAAATTCATATCAGCCCTTTGCTTTTTGGTTTGGTTGTACTTGGTTGAACTGCGAAGTTTCACAGAATTCTGGAAATCGTCATTGCACTCATACTTTTGGCGACTGTACAGTTTAACGTTGTTTTGAAAGTCTTTTTCAGTTTTGTATTTATTGTGACTATTGTTTTACACTTGTTTGAAATTCAACATCATTGCTGTATTTTTCTTGACTATCGTTTTACACTGGTTTGAAATGCCTGATCATTGTCGTATTTTTCTTGACTGTACCGTTTTACGCTCGTTTGAAATTCATCATCATCCCTGTATTTCTCTTGACTATCGTTTTACACTGGTTTGAAATTCAACATCATTTGCATACTTGTGTTTACTACGTGATCGGACAGCATTTCTGTAGGACTCATCGTCGTTATACTTTTCACACACAGACTGAATGCAAGCTTTTTTAAAAACAGGGTTGGCATATTTGTTGGTTTTCAACATTTGTCGTCTTTTTTTCACATCAGTACCATATTGTTCTTTCCATATCTGCTTTTGTCTCAATAGGCATGTCAGGTTTTGTTCGATCACGCAACTGCATGTTTGCTGGGGTTTTCTCTGATTGACAATAGGATGCGCAAGTATTCAGTTTGTCTCTTACTTTGACACGTTACAACTTCATAGTGGTTTCCATTGCAGTGGTTCAAAAATATACTTCCACCATCACATGTACCAGATAGACTTTTGTAGATGTTCCATCGATCAACATTGTATATATAAATGTCGGTTTTCAGCAAATGCTAAACGTCTGAACAGGCAATTACCGTCTCCTTTAATTGTCTTGGTTTTGCATGGCTCGTTCATGTCAGTACATGCTTCTTTGTAGTCATTGCTCATATGAACATTAGCGAGATCTAGTTTTGAACACAAAACACTTTGCTTAGCGAAAGTTAGAGGTTTGAAAACCATTGTCGGAATTGTAATATCTCCAAGTATAACATCGGTTTCTGTCTCATGCTGGCTCATCGTCGTTTTGGTTGTATTCTCTTTCACTGGTGCAATTGTAATTGGTTTAGGCTCGTAGGGTAGTTTAGTGCTGGGTATTGTAGTTTGCATGCTTGCTTGTACTCCAGTGACTTCATAAGGCTTGCCAAGTGCACCCAAAGAACTGGCTTGTTTTATAATGTGTAGATGATACATGTTGTCAAAGTTAGCGTGGAAACGTAGATTGCTCTTACCATTATGACTTACAAGGCCGTCAGGAGTACATGAATGAGAATCAAACACTGCAAAACAATCTCCCTGTTTTATAATGGCACAAGTATTTGTATGCAATGTCAAGAAACAGCCGTTGTAAATTAGCAAGGCACGTTGCAGTGATTCATACAGGCTCATTACATTATCTCCAAATGCTTGATCATAATCATTCAGTCCAATCTGACCAGTGTATGTTTCGCCCAGATGTATATTGAAGTTACAGTTACGCAGAACATGTGAAGATGGCACATCACTTACTAGCAAATACTTGGTATGGCTCGGTATTTTTCCAGCATCACGTAATGACGTGTATAGCTCATTTCCATTCATAAGGATATTATCCATATCAGCACTTCGCCAAGTAGAAACATCTTTCATCTCGTTCATTAGCATGGCAGTTAGGCTGTTTGCAACACATTGTACACCTGCAGTCTCTTTAAAACGTCTATCTCCTTGGTGAAACAAACCTTGTACAAATGGTATATTAGACAGCTCATGGATGTTTAAGGCACTTATACTGGGTTTCTCTGTGTCACAAGCAAAAGATGTTAGACATTCTTGTTCATTTACAACTGATTGCACATTCTTAACAGTACAGGTATTCATTGTTTGTTCAATTTCCATTTTTGCTTGGTTTTTGTCAACTTTGTCTAGACATAGAGGAACGCGTCCGAGGAACGGTTTGGGCACTTTGGCCCAAACCTTAAAGAATGCAGTGGTACTAGCGAACTGCTTGACCAATAAATGTCTTCGGGAGCAGACTGTGTTGCACGTAAGTCACAGGTCCCAAAGGAGGGTGAAAGTGAGAAGAAGACAGCAGAAGGGTCAGAGGGGCAAACTAGTGGGGGGAGGGGTGAAGAGGTGGACAGATCTGGGGTAGGGGGGATAACTCACCTGGCACAGGAACAGGGCGCTTGAGATGCAAGCCCTTACGCCAGTTCTTCTTCCCAACATCTGAAAGCACAAATAGATTAGTTATGTATTGTAACATGTCCCAAGACAAAAATACACCTATTATAACTGTCCCATGGCATGCCTGCAGTCTGAATTTTCCAAATGGTAGAAGTGTTGCACTGCCTGGTTTAGCTAGTCACTAGCTAGTCAGTTGTAGTTGCACCAAGATTTGAACTTATGTACATTCAAATTAAAACTTGTTTCTACTCACAAATACTAGGTTAATTAATAACTTCAGGCTCTAGTATGTTACATAATCTATACAATTAACAAATGATTATCCACACACAGAACACATTTTAAATCAACAGCATAACATGAACTGAATGCAGGTAGCAACTTGAGGCCCACCAAAATGAACTTGACCACATCCACCATTTACATTTCTCCACTGCAACAGAACTGAATATTTTGCTATTTTGTGTCATATTTCCACATTCACTATAATAAACGATAACTAATATGACAACCAAGTATGCAATTGTAAAGGCAATTGACAATTTCCGATGGAGCCTCTCTGTTTAAGCTGATGAAGTTCACGTTGTGGGCCATTGGTGTGAGGTTCCTGAGTACTGATCCTCGCATTCGACGCCAGAATGGGAGAAAAATGTTAATCAATGAATGAAATTGCAATGTAGAAAACAACAAATCATGCAGAATACTCCTTGATCAGATACATAATGCAGAAATTAACAAATTAGGTATGGGATGCACAATACACCATAGTAGTCAAATATGTAATGCAGAGGGAAAAAAAAAAGTATAAAACTGTACGTCTACAATAATCAAGAGATTCGTCAAAACAAAGCACAAGAATTATAAAAATATTCAGCCAGACATAAATAATTAAGGTAAAAAAAGTGGCAATGCAAAATAGCCAATGAGCAGACATGTAATGGAACACATTCAATGATCAGATAAGTTAATCAGAATAGCCAATGATCAGACATGTAGTCTCAACCTCAAACCCATAAGCTAAGCTGGTGTACCTCCACAGCGTTTATGTCACACCTTAAAGTGACTAAGTTAATGAAATCATGATCAAATAAATAACTTTCTTCTGTTAAATAGGCCTACACATTTAGGCAATAACACGGCAGTAACCTTTACAATGATAAACAGATTGACTAAAATATGTAGTTTGAATAATTTAAATGAAACACCATTTCAATGCAGAATAGCATCAATCAGATAATTAATGAAGAATATTCAAATAGGAACAAGTAATACTAAATATTATATAATCAGATAATAATAATAATCAGGACCTTAAGGTCCTTTTACATTGAACGTGACAACGCTACATTTCCGACAATAAAATAAATAATTGAACTGAATGGGACTGTACACATACGTGATTTCCGTTTTGCGAAAAAGCTACATTAATTTTATTCGCACCAAGGTCGATTTTTTTTACGGCTCTAGCCAGCGAATAAATCCGTTTCAATAATCACATTCAGGTATCTTTGTCATAGTCACCATGGACACTGATAACTTATTTCAGAAATCCTTACTAACCAAAGCTCGAGTACCAAGACCTGCTACTGTCTACTTTCAATTATAATTTCCAGATAATCACAAAAAGTACAATTAAATAGGGCCTAACCTTTATGCTCCGTATGAAATGTGCTATATAAATAAAGTTTGACTTTACAATGATCAACCACTGAATAGCGAGTATCAAATCAACGACAAATATGAACGTTTACCGCAGTTACATGCACTAGGAGAACTCTTATTAAATGACGACACTCGTTTTTGCCGTTGATACTACGTAGCTCTGGCCCTCTTAACCCATTCAACCCCATCACGCACCTGTAAACCATCCGCTGATTGCTGCGCTGAAAAAGAATCACGCTAAAACTCGCACACCGTTTGTACCATAAAAAGGCACCGCGTATTTTAAGTAACATTAACCTACTCCAACCGCTACCACAGTTTGGAAGGCTTACTTATCCACACTTTGATATACAATGATGATTGTACCTCAACGAAGTCTAGTAATGAATCATTCTTACCATTGTTAAATATATAGTAGCAAATTACCTTTAGCCATAACAACATCCGTAACCCACACGTCCACAAAACAGCCCTTATTATCAGGGCCAAATGCAGTTATCGCCTTAACAACCTAAGCACTTCTTGCAATAATTACATCCAAAACGTCATCACGATAGATACATGTCGCCATAAGCACACCTCACGATAGTTGTGTAGCCATAAGCACACCTCACGATAGATACATGTAGCCATTTAGCATACTTTACAGAGATTAAACACAAATATACATCTATATTTTTCTATACGCATACAATTATTGCACGGCATATCAACATGTCGTTTATATACTTACACTTTTCTTCGAAGACGTCAAGTACAGCTTCCAACACAAGGTTTAATTGTCTCAAAATGTCCGGCAGTAATTACTCCGTTCTTCCAAGACGCACGCTGACGTTGTGGGCGGGGTTGAGCACACCTGAAGTGCGGCCAGGCACGTAGGAACTATTTTCTGAGAGGTGCTGTGTTTTGTTCCTACTCCCATTTGCCATAATGCGGATTACACAATGTATACAATACTAATTAATAATAACTTTATTTTTAACCACTTATTCAATGTAAAAGTGTACATGGCCGGGCTCATTGGCTTAGCTACCATTATTTAATATATATAAGGAACGATATACATATACAAACATATAATATATAAAAATTGTATTAAAAGAAGAAAAAAAAAATATATATATAGTTATTTTTTGTAACTTAATTGTTATTATTAAATAATGGCAGCCAGTAAACATTGATTGATTTCATGCCATGCCATGTCTCACAATATGGTTGGTCGAAGTCGGACTCGAACCAGCAATCCCATGGTCACAAGGCCGACGCTATACCACTCGTTACATGGGCATGTAGATTCCCAAGGGGAAATTAGACTATATTTTGAGAAAGAGAAGTCTTCCATACGTGACAGTATGGTCACATGGCATTTGTACGCCTTATAAACTGGTTTAACTGAAGTTAACATATCAAAATAATTACAAACCACATCTCTCTCTAAAGTATACAGTGTCAAAATCCACCGTCAAAACAGACTTTTGCGAAATGATGTGTGTACCCCTTTAAGGCCCGGCCTGGTTTGGATCGAGGCCTAGGTTTGGATAGGCAAACTTCAAACATATGCATCCAATTTATTTTTGCAAATATAGACTTGAAATTTGGCATGGGTATACTATGGCATCTCCTCTTTGTAGTCATATTCTACAGCTGAGCCTACGTGGTTTTGACGCAAAGTTATAGTTGTTTAAACGTCGCAGATTTGCATATATTTCACTTTCACTTGGATATCTCCGCCGTTTTTGGCCTTATTGCTATGTAATTAAGACCATGTAGTCCCACAGTCACCTGGTACATGTGTGCCAAGTTTAAAGCTTTTACTACCTTCGGCACCAAAGGAGTTTTTGTGTGGGTGTTTGGTCGAGTTGTGGCCATTGTATCATATCCAAATGGTCTGACCATATGGGTTGCAGCATGAAAGTTGTTCATGACGAATGGTGCATGTGTACCAAGTTTCATGCATATTGCACTTTCCTAGTGGTAATGGTGGCCTGTTGAAATGTTGACCTTCAAGTGCTAATTATAGCGCCACCTATGGGTTATACTTGCCAATCCTTTGCATCCCTGAGTCATTTTATGAGTTCTACAAGCCTGCCAAATTTTAGAACTTTTGAAGCAAAAAAGTCAGGAAAATAATAATAATTAAAGCTGCAAGCAGCATTTATCAGGGGCCAAGCGTAACGCAGACCATTAAGACCCTTATGCAGACCATTAAGACCATTAAGACCCTTACACAGACCATTAAGACCATGATGTAGACCATTAAGACCCTTACACAGACCATTAAGACCCTGATGCAGACCATTAAGACCTTTTTCGATTGTATACTGTTGCCAACGCTGGAATAGCCTCAGCTAGCCTTGATAGTCTGGTGCTGCGTGTAAAGACTTTTATGTCCGTATGTCAACAGGGTGAAAGTTATGTGATTTTAATGTTTTTGCAAAGTTTTCAATTGATCACTGTAGTGCCCCCTATAGTCCTATTTGGATTAACTTTAGCCTCGTTAACTTTGACCTATGTTCCTTTAGGTACATTAAGTTTGGTGATGTTTGCTCTACTTTATGATGACTTCAAAGTATGTATTGTCTAGTTTATAAATTGTTTGCAAAAATATTTTGAAACTAAATCTTGTTTCATGAAGGGGTCTAATGAATATTTGTCTTTATCAAAAAAAAAATATATATTTTCAACAAAGCTTCGAAAGGCTTTTGCTGGTCACTGCATTTACTGGACACAAACCGATACTTGGCATACAATAGGTGTTCTGTGTTTTGGGAAAAACTTACATCTGCATTACATATTCTTCGATTTTATATTGACACATAGTGAACTGGGGGTTAATCATATTGTGTGATCCCTGTTACAAAACGTATAGGTGAATATAATTGTTTGTGAATAATCCAAACAATGCTCCCATATGTCCACAAGATTATGAAAAAGACCCATCATGTTTTCATTGATGGGTGACCACCTATTTACCACACTGAACCCTTTCTTGGTTTAAAGTAACTGGGTCCAAATGACACACCGACATTGTAATATCTGTTAATGGTTGTTTAATGTGTTAATACACAAAGAAAACAACAAAGGTAAGCCATAATTTGTGGTTGTAACTGGAAAATGTGGAGGTTATTGATTTCTGTGACAGCTTTTTCATCATTCATGATTTGATGAATTAAACACTGTCAAATAGTCTGTTGATTTCACTGTAGTGTACTTCATTCATAAATGTATGCCATATTGAACGGCTGCACTTTGTTGCATTCTTTATAGTGAATGAGAAAGCACAATATTGTCCATTCAACATTGGGTATATACGAGCACATGTTATCTACAAGCCTAGAAATGCATGCATATTTTCACAGAATCAGCACAATTTCTGTTATCCAGTGGTTACTCTCTATAAGATGTGGCATGCTGTCAAATAAAAGGAATATGGCAATACAGTATATGTAATGCACTATGCAGCCAAATATTTTCTTGATGTTTTATCAAAAACAGAGAAGTATCCTGTAATATAAATGTCATGTTGTAGAAAGTATAAATGACTGTTTCCTCTTGATCAGTGGTGCTGAAATGAAATTGAAATAAAATGAAAAAATCATTTTGTGATGAATACAATACACATCTAAAGACGTCTGCTTCAGTCAGCCTGGTCAATAACATTACCACAAATACCGTACATACTAATGGGAGCTAATGGCAATGTCTTGAGCAGATGTGCATTATTGGTCAGATTGGCTCTCCAATAACTATTGGAATGTAAATAGGAGAGACATTCATGTTTTAATTCAAGGGTACCCAGCTATTCACCAAACTCCCGTGTTTGAGTGTGTGCGTCTACTGCTGCGTACACACACACGTACGCTAGCTAAGTACTTCG
>OOFG01000730.1:0-17194 GCA_900323295.1 Molva molva | reverse complement strand
GGATACCGGCTAGCGATAACTGGCTACATAGTGACATAACCACCAACATCAAGAGAGAGAGAGATGAGAGATAAAATTCTGATGTGAACACTATCGCTTGCATCTGTTTCTCAGTCTCTCACTCTATGTCTCTCTCAGTATCTCACTGTCTCTCACTCTGTGTCTCTCTCAGTATCTCACTCTGTGTCTCTCTCAGTATCTCTCTCAGTATCTCACTTTGTGTCTCTCAGTCTCTCCCTCTGTGTCTCTATCATTGTGTATCTCTCAGTCTCTCACTGTGTTTCTGTCTCTCACTCGGTGTCTCTTTCATTCTCTTACTCTGTCTCTCATTCTCTTACTCTGTGTCTCTCACTCTGTCTCTCAGTCTCTCACTCTGTGTCTCTCTCAGCCTGTTTCTCTCACTTTCTCTTTCTGTCTCACCCTCAGTCTCCCTTTGTCCATCTCTCTCTATCATACTCTCTTTCTGTCTTGTTCTCCCTCTCTTATACTATAGCAGGGCTAAGTCATTTGGTCTGGGTGCTTATACTAAAGCAGGGCTAAGTCATTTGGTCTGGGTGCTTATACTAAAGCAGGGCTAAGTCATTTGGTCTGGGTGCTTATACTAAAGCAGGGCTAAGTAATTTGGTCTGGGTGCTTATACTATAGCAGGGCTAAGTAATTTGGTTTCTTTCTCGCAGCAGGGCTTGGTGGCTCTGGGGGGAGTGTGTGTGTGTGTGTGTGTGTGTTACTTGGCTATCGATGGTACTAGGTAATCAGAGTATTATTTTCAGTCTGCTTGAAGAAACCCAGGCATTAAAGTCTACCTGTTTTCTTATGTTAAAGCCAACATATAGTATTAGTATAGCACATCCAGCACAACCAGTTATACATAGAACAATAAAAGAATTGTCTGCTGATAAGTTGGCGAGTGTAAAATGTCTTTCTCTTCGAATATTCACAATATGCTCACGACGATGTGTGTCCACATCCTCATTAAATAGAAGCATATAAAGTTGAGTTTTAAATTATGATAGATCATTTGACATTATAATCAATATATGCAAATCCCATTATTCCAAGTGATATAAATATCAGGTCAAAAAGTAAAATATTTCAGACCTTGTACGGTGAGAAACCTTAGCATAACCTTGAGGATGCTGTTGATTTACATTACAGGGGTAAGTGTTCATCTCCATAATGGTTTAGTATGCTTTATGGCTCAATATCTGGCCCATGAGTAACCATACAGGTCATTGAGTGACTAAAGAAGGAGCTGTCACCAATGCATTGGTATTTGTTGAACAAACCTGCCACCTGGTGGGAAGGACTGTGTAACACAAGGATTTCTTGGACACTTTTCTAGAGGTTTAGAATCGATCAGTTTGTGACATCACAAGTGGGAGTGGCCACTCAGGTCAGATGTATGATGGACGGATGAACTCCAATCCTACCAGTTGATAGAGTCCACCAGTCGACTCCTTCCAGTTGGTTGGTCACTCCCCCATTGTGACGTCACAATTGGGTTAGATTCTGTAAGTGCTCATCAACATGACACCTGGAGGTATTATGGGGCCTACTAAGAAGTCCTAATAGAATAACTATAATAAGGGGCATGTTTTGCATGCGTTTACCTGCGACTCGTCTTCTTGTCATGGTCTTCCTCCCTGGCACCCGTCTTGGCATCCTCTAATTTTTTCAGCTTTTGAGCGATGAGAGCTCTCATTTTCTCTCTCTGCTCCGAGTCATAGTCTTCACCACCCTCAAAGTCCTCAATAGCATCGTCATCCCCGTCTGCCTGGGACGGTAAAAATGCACATATACATTGCTTTTTATTCCAGAAATATATAGAATTAAACACTGACAAAGGAACGGTTTTCTATTTTTATTTGAAACCTACCTCTTCTGTGTTGTTTTTCTTCTTTTTCCTGCAAGTTTAATATGGAATATAAAATCAATTCAGCATGTAGATATTGTTGAACCAAGGCAGCTATGGTTAATCCCTATGAGATGTGCTCTGCGTTACACACATACTTATCTACTGCCGGGACGGAGCTAAGTCTGGGGTCATCCTTTAATAAGTCATGGCTGCTTTTGCCTTTTCCCTTTAATGTCTGAAGAAACAGGATACACAAATACAAAGCAGCAATGTATAGGTTTAAATATTTAGCATAATCATTTTTGAGACAAGGGTATTGTTGAGTGCTCATCTTCCAGGAAATTAATGGACATTTAATGTATTCCAACATTGATTTTAAATAACAATAATATTCATGCATTAGAAATGCCGATTTATCCTTCAAATATGCTATATACATGAGTGAATAAATGGTGCCTACTCCTTAACATGTATGAGTTGACTTTTTAAAAATCTGATGGCGCAGACACAAAGTATATCCATCCATCATAGTATGACAGGGAAACACAGACCTTTTCATATATAGGAACTAGATAGCTAGCTTACACTAAGCGACAAGTGTTTAAATAAATACTACAACTTGGAACTCATTACCTGGCTAACCTGTGTCACCATCTCCTCCTCTTCTTCTGCTTCCTCTCCAAACGACAAGAGACTGAAGTTCCTATATAAAAACAAATACAATTAATAAAAAAAAAGGAAAGGATAAAGAAGGTTTACAGCTAGGGAAAGTCAAAGACCGCAGTCGACTCACTTTGTGGCTTTTGACTGCGATTTCTTTCCCTCCTCTTTTTCCTTATCCTTTTTGTTTTTTTTACTTTCCCGAGGAATAATGTCCTCAAACGGAGAATGTAACACCTGGCAGGAAAATTTATAAAAACAATGAAGCCAAATAATGTACATTCCGTTTGTTGATGATATTGTTTAACAGATAATGAATTACCATACTACAACAATGTTATGTCTGTAAGCATATAATAGCATTAGCTATGCAGACATGTGTCTTCGGAGCAGAAGGCCACCAGTTTAACAGTATGAGGTATGGAATAGGAACAAATTGAAGCTAAATATCTCGTTAGTATTGTATTGGACTAGACCACAATTTTTAAATGACAAGCGATTCAAAGTAAACTGCTAAATAGCACCCATAGGACAAATTAACTACAATTGGCACAACAATATACACTAGTTTGTGAATGCAATAGATACACCCAATATTCTATACCTCGGTCGTTCTGATCTTGTGAGGGTTGAGCGGTCTTTCGTCACTGTCACATTCAACCTCTGCCAGCCTGAGCATGTTATAAACCGTGTCTCCTGTCACCTGTGACGTCAAAAACAAGCATTTTCATGAGGCACATTAAATGAATGTAAACATACAATGGATGAATGTATGTAACTGTGTGGACTGTAGCTTTTATTTTTCTAGAGCATAAATATGAGCAAATTGGTGGATGCTTTTATCCATGAGGCGGTGGGAATCAAACCCCTAACCCCGGCATTGCGCTACCAACTGAAATAGACAGGCCCAGAGCATGTTTACCTTGCCAAATATAGTGTGCTTGTTGTTGAGCTCATCTGCCCGTGCCAGTGTGAAGAAGAACTGGCTGCCGTTGTCGTGTGGCCCCGCATTCGCCATGGCAACCAAACCTCTCCGAATAAACCGTAATCTGGAGTGAAATTCATCCTACAACAACAGAATGAAGAGTACATGAATAGTCCTGATTCAATTGTTGATTCAAATTTTAACTAAAACTATGAAAAAAAGAGTACAGTACACATGCAAATCCTATAAGGCTGTGGTTTGGTTGCAGCTCTGTAATATCCCTTTTTTAAGGACTGAGGTTCTAATTTATTCTTTAACATCCCCTGCATCTCAACCCTCTTCCTTAAAGAAGGTCTCATCCTGGGGTATTTCAAAAATATTGTTGCATGTTTGGCTTTCTTAACCAATATAGAGCAAAGTAAGAAAAAAAAAAGTTTTTTTTAATGTAATAAGCCAAAATTCGGGGTAATTGGAATCAGCAGATAAAAGGAAGAATCTTTTATCAAAGCTAATTTTCAAAAGGGGTCGAGACCTTGAATGGTCGTCCATAGATGGAATCTCCTCCACTTCCTGTTCCTGTTGGATCTCCTCCCTGGACAATGAACTCTTGCACAACGCGATGGAATGCTGTGTTGTCATAGTAACCTGTAAAACAGAAACATATTTGTACAATGAAATAACGCTCATGATTAAATCTGCCATCAAATGTTTCCTAAAAACATTGATGTTAAGCCACAACAAAAAAAATCAGGTTCAGTACCTTAACCACAAGGCTGATTTCCTGTCATTTAAACAGATGTTTTAGGAAATAAAAATAGTGATGAAATGAATGATGGCAGGATGGATTATCTGACAAAAAGCAGTAGGATTGCGCTGGGACTTGTTTTCTTGTGCATTTTGACCACAATGATATATAACTACTGTTCAATAGAAGACAACACTTGTGAGCAGGAGGAACACATTGTTGTTTGTGCTCTAGTCCTGGGGTGGGGGGTGAAAGGTTATACAATTGAATTGTTTATCTAGCATTTGACCAAATGTTCACTGAGGTAGTACATTACCTTCCATACACAGCTGTACAAAGTTCCTGCATGCTTTTGGTGCTTCCTTGGACCATAACTCAATATCAATATCTCCCGCTGAGGTCTTCAGCAGAACCTGACAGAGGAAACGATAGAAATGACACTTTCTCTAACACACACGCTTTTCACATTTTGGCCATCAGATCATACGTATAGTTATATATAAATGTGATATGAACAGGACATGTAGGAAATCAATTGTGGTTATTCTTGAAAAGTGTTGGACATATAATAACGGGAAAATAGGACCAAACTTGCAAACATTCGCGCTCACCTTCCCATTTGTTGGAGGTTCTTGAATGTAAATGTTGCTCATACCGCCGTTTCTTCTGTTACTCGAATACAAAGGAAGTGTTCTGCTGTTTCGTTGCAATTAATGTGCGAGAAGTAGTTTAATTAATTCATACGTATATGAACATTGTAGCTAATTTGAATAACTACAAACAAACTCAATATACTCTACAGCCATATTCGTAACACCAACACAAGCGAGCACATTGTTTACGTCAAGTACACGGGGGATACATGTGACATAGGAATATTTACTTTTGAACATATCGCTTTGAAAATGCAAAATAACTGGTATTATTATAATTTATAAAATTCAATATGTTTTTACTTCAGAAATTTTAACTTTTCAAATGTAAAACAACAAAACAAAACGACTAATAGTAAAACGACCCCTCTATTAGTTTTGCTGTTGGGTTACTCGTGTGTGTCGATCTAATCGACCCTCGGAAACAACGCTTGTGACATATTCTGTCCAGGTACTAGAAACGTGATATGGGTAACATTTGTTGAAACCCATAACCCTCTTCACAAGTCTATGGTGAAGAGGGGTTTTGGGAAAATATTTACGAGGTTGTAATTAATAAGACTTTTTACAAAAATACACGTTTCCCCTGTAGTATAAATGTCCCAATGCACTTGACACACCCATGGTCCCTCCCAACCCGCTGAACCACACATCCACTCCCATCTCCTCCTCAGATGGTGACACTTCACTCTCATGTAAACCTGATGTAAACATGTAATTTTACTTCAGTAGTAATTGAAGGAGCATCACATGTTTAAAAGCAGTGAATTGTGATAGCATAGTGATATCACGAAAGCTAAATCAAAGAGAGGACCACTGATCCAGCTTTTTGTGAAGTTTGTACGGTAGGGGGCGCTGTTATTTTTAAACTAAGTACGTGTCAACGTGAAACGGATACGGAACTAAAAAAAAGTATAACCACAACACTTTGAAACCACGATGGCGGCTGAAGCAAATAATGCGGATTTGAAACGTAAAGCAGATGAGAATCCAACTGGTGATGAAGATGGAGAAGGAGAAGATGATGAATGGGTCGGGCCCATGCCAAGCGAGGCATCACAGACCAAAAAAAGAAAAGGTTTGTGGGTTGAATTGATGGTCGGTCTGTTCGGCAGACGTCCCGCTTTGTTTCGTAACACGAGACTACTTCTAACTTCGAAGACCCTCGAACATGGTCATTGATATGTGTTTGTTTGTTTGTTTAAGTATTGGAATATGAACGCGTTTATCTGGACAACTTGCCGTCGGCTGCCATGTATGAGAGGAGTTACATGCACAGAGACGTCATCAGTCAAATCGTCTGCTCTAAGTAAGACCCCATTTGTTCTCACTTCGTTATCATGTTGTCTTTTCCATGTTGTGGTGATGATACGGGTGAGGAAGATAATGATGGGATGTGACTCGGGCTTTGTCTCTAACGTCAATCATGTGCCCTTTATAGGACGGACTTCATCATTACTGGAAGCCAGGATGGCCATGTCAAATTCTGGAAGAAAAGGGAGGACGAGGGAGTAGAGTTTGTTAAACATTTTCGCAGCCATCTTGGTAAGAACACAGTGGCCCATGCGCAATTTGCATACAAATACGCATTCAATGTTGGGACAACGTTATATTTAAAAACATGTGTAATGATTTTTGCAGGATTCATGGAATGCATTGCTGTCAGTTCCGAGGGGGCAATTTTCTGCTCTGTAGGAGACGATCAGGCAATGAAAGTGTTTGATGTTGTCAACTTTGACATGATCAACATGCTGAAACTAGGGTATGTGTTTACTCCTCCACAAACCATTGTTTGTCAATAAAGTATATGACTTAGATATTTTGTCTGTATTACCAGTAGAAAGGGGACACTACTATAATCCTTGTATGTCTTATTGTTGTTTGACTGTTTGTTCTGTGGACAGCTTCCACCCGGGCCAGTGTGAATGGATTTACAACCCAGGGGACCCCATCTACACCGTGGCCGTGTCTGAGAAGTCCACGGGGAAGATCTTTGTTTTCGACGGACGTGGGAACAGCGAGCCACTTCACATCTTCGACAAGATGCACACCTCCCCGCTGTCCAATATATGCCTGAACCCCAAATTCAGGGTCATCGTTTCTGCGGACAAAGCAGGAATGATAGAATACTGGACCGGCTACCGGAACGAATTTAAATTCCCCAAATACGTGGATTGGGAGTACAAAACGGACACAGACTTGTATGAATTTGCGAAGAACAAGACGTACCCCACCAGCCTTACCTTCTCCCCCGACGGCAAGAAAATGGCCACCATTGCCTCTGACCGGAAAGTGAGAATCTTCCGGTTCCTCACTGGGAAACTGATGAGAGTGTTCGATGAGTCGTTGCCGGTAGGTTCCTGTCTTGTCTTTGTGTATAATCGCATCACCCATGGACTCGCACTGATATTTTAAGGTGAATCCACTGAGAATAATGGCTAAAACTGCGCCGTTGGCAATTATTTTCTGTTGATCATGTAAAGCTATATTTTTTGTGCATGTAAAATGCTGATATTCCATTTAGGATTCTTATTTGTATCTCTTGAATGGATTTGCACAGGATATTTTCTTGTGTAACGCATTTATTGCCCTATCCCCCAGGGAATAATAAAGTGTTAATACTTATGTACACGTTGGCTGAAGCAGGTTGCTTATGCCTATCACACTCAATCTTCATGTATTCTACCCCAGATGTTTACAGAGCTGCAGCAGATGAGGCAGCAGTTACCCGACATGGAGTTTGGGAGACGCATGGCCCAGGAGAGGGAGCTGGAGAAGGTGGACGGCATCCGACTGACCAACATCATCTTTGACGAGACCGGACACTTTGTCCTCTACGGGACCATGCTGGGCATCAAGGTCATCAATGTGGAAACCAACAGGTAAACAAACACCACCGTATGGATGGATACTGCTAGACTGGTTAAGCCTTAACTACGTTTTGATGGTCTAACATAAATGGAAGAGGCCACCCAGATCCTTGTCTTGACTATAAACATCTGGCCAAACCGTGATCATTCCAAGTAATTTATGTCTTATTAATAAAACCTTCTTTATGAACTTCACTTGGTAAACATGGCAATTTCAAATGATTTCAACCTAAAATCGAAAGTCACTGAAAAAAAACATGCTACCAGCACCACAAGTAAAAACAGTGAAAGTGGTGGGTCAACTACATTGGTCAACCCAGGGGCAACGGTCTTCCTCTGCAATAAACAGGAATGCCTTACACACTCTGGTGTGGTTATCCTTGTAACATCAATCCAATAATCCCATAATAAACCTCTTTCTTCCTGACCACCCCAGGTGTGTGAGGATCCTGGGGAAGCTGGAAAACATCCGTGTGGTGAAGCTGTGTCTGTTCCAGGGAATCGCCAAGGCCAGCTCAGTGGCACCCACCGTGGAGATGAAGGCCTCAGACAACCCTGCCCTACAGAACCAGCAGCCCGACCCCACCATCTTCTGCACTGCGTTCAAGAAGAACCGCTTCTACATGGTGCGTAGACTTGAAGACAATGTAACACACTTTATATTTCAAAGAAAAGCAGCTTCCGAGCAACATGCAATGTGTATAGTTGTTTGGGGCAAGATAGTCTAGTGGGTTAGGATGTTTGACTCCCAGCTGAAGGGTTCTTGGTTCCAACCCCAATTTCTCCATCTACCTGTTGGGCATCCGTGGGCAAGATGACCCTAACCCCTTATCGCTCATCAATCAATCAATCAATCAATCAATCAAGGAATACTCAGAATATTCAATTCTGGCCAAGTCATTTTGGCTAAAAGCCTCTGCTGCTAAATAACAAAATGGTAAATCTTAAAACGATGGGGTTGACGGTTGTGCAAAGCGGTCTAGTGAAAAGACTGATTGTGACACGCCCACTTCTATTCATGTCTCATGTCCGTCCAGTTCTCCAAGAGGGAGCCGGTGGACACCAAGAGCGCCGAGTCGGACCGGGACGTGTTCAACGAGAAGCCGTCCAAGGAGGAGGTGATGGCCGCCACGCAGGCCGAGGGTCCCAAGAGGGTGTCGGACAGCGCCATCATCCACACCACCATGGGGGACATCCACATCAAGCTCTTCCCAGTCGAGTACGTTGCCCATGTCAGGACTTTAAGGGTTGTACCGTTCTGGGTGATCAAACCATTTTTAACGGCTCTCTTGGCTTCACTGAAACATCTGTTACCTTAAAGGGCCGTACCGGTCCTGGTGATCAAACCAGCTTTAAGTCTCTTCTGGCTTGACTGAAACATCCATTACCAATAGAATTTGTCAACTTGTACTGATTCGGCCTAAGAGCATTTGACGTGCGTGCGCCTGCCACGAATGTAAACAATATAAAATAGCACTTTGGTTTCTGTGTTAAGACATTTGGTAAAGTACTTGTATGGTGAGTCATTTTGCCAAAAGATATTGGTAACGGTTGTTTTACTGAATCCAGGAGAGATGCTATGGTGGTTTGATCACCCAGGCCGGTATGGTCCTATAGATTACAGCTCTCACTGCGCCCACCCATTCTAACAATGTATACATTAGTCGCACCGTACAGTATTGTAAGATGCTTTGGATGAAAGCATCTTAGTTGGTCCCTTTGAGTTATTAATTAATGGCACATCAATTTATTTTTGTACCATGTAAATGCAGTGATTTGGATTTTTTTCTGTATGCATAATATGCCTCTTTTGATGTATCACAGATGCCCCAAAACGGTCGAGAACTTCTGTGTTCATAGCAGAAATGGCTACTTCAACGGCCACATATTCCACAGAGTCATCAAGGTACGTTTGTTTTGCTCCTTTGCGCCGGGTGTATGAATTTAAAATATATTCTCCAGTATTGATGTAACAGTTCATAGATCGACCGAAAGTCAAGTAATTTTCTCTCTTCTTTGTCATTTATCAAGTAAAAATTCCAAACACGTGCTCCCTTCAGCTTCAGGAATGCAAATACTTGAATGCTCTGTTTCAGATCCTTATATAGACATTTTATCGATTACTCAATCGTTAAAATAATAGACATCAACAATTGATGGTTGCAGTCCTGGCGATCAATAACCTTTTTTTAGTAGACATTTACCCGTGGGATTAATAATCAAAAATACCTTGCTTGGATCTTTTTGTATAATCGATATCTTTCTTCCCGATCAGGGCTTCATGGTCCAGACGGGGGACCCCACAGGCACAGGGATGGGCGGCGAGAGCATCTGGGGCGGGGAGTTTGAGGATGAGTTCCACGCCACGCTGAGACACGACCGCCCATACACACTCAGCATGGCCAACGGGGGCCCCGGCACCAACGGCTCCCAGTTCTTCCTCACCGTCGTGCCCACCGTGAGTCACCGCCCTGGGGGTCCGGAGGGAGGGAAAGGGGGATGGATCTCTGGAGGTCTCCTTTTCACTTGCAAATAGTTTTTAAAGAGATCAAATCCATGGGTTGATAGGTGGATTGTTTTTTATTCATTTAAGGCGCTTGATAATCGGAAATATTGCTGAACAAAAGCGATGGCTGCAAGCTACACTGAAAAAGGGGGAGGGGTTTCTGGGTTCGAAATACAGTGTCAGCATTTTATCTGTAGACATCCTTGAGCAAGCAAGTTTCCTCACCCCTACCTGCTCCTTGATGACATATCTAAAATCCAATTAAAACATCTGCTAAATACATAAAAAGGCGACTTAGTCCTGTATTAACACCTCATTGACACGTGTTTTTTCAGCCGTGGCTGGACAACAAGCACACGGTGTTCGGGAGGAGTGCTAAAGGGATGGAGGTGGTCCAGAGGATCTCCAACGTCAAGGTTAACCCCAAGACGGACAAGCCTTACGAGGACATCAGCATCATTAACATCACCATCAAGTGATCAGGACCATCCCCTTTTTTAACTCATTGTATTATGTACAGATGTGATCTACTAGCCTTTTTTAACAGAATAAAGTGTTTATTCAAGGACTTTCTATCAGAATGTAAGATGTTATCAGTTTCATAAAAACTCTTCTCTACCATTTGGTTATTTTGAAGACACTTTAATTTAGTGATTTACAGGAAATTCAGATAAAGGTCTTTAAGGACCATGTATTGGTTAGGATGCCTACAAGAAGGTTGAAGGCATTGGGGATCGAACCCAGAACGTTTTTAGCTGGTGGTCGACCCCTACAATTGTGGTCGGCCACAGCACCACCACGAATCACTCCAATCAAATGTTTTATTGACAAGAGCCAACTCCTTTTTAATTGTAGACAACCATGTAGTTGAGGTTACAAGGAGTATACAGTCAAGTATGATTTGGTTTTACCAAATGCAATTACTATCCAGGCAGGAGTTCAACTTTATTTTACAGCTTCAACATAACTTACAAAAGCCATTATCAAGTCCAATGGTAACAGGAATTGATAGTTTAACTGTGCTTCTACGTGTAGATAAAGGGCAATCCCCACAATTAACAAATGAAGGAACAGAGGAAAAAAAGGCGTTGCGTACATGCAGGTTATTTTTTTTTCTTTACATAGATACAAGTTATAAACATTACATAGCAATGACACTTCTAACCAAATTATGGCTCCTTAATATGTAATATAAAACATTTTGTTAATGCACGACTACATTTCACATCTACTTAGATATCGATGTACGTTAATTCAAAGGGTTATCACAGGTCATACTCAATGAGGCAGCGAGAAAAAGGGACTGAAAAATGTTTGCCACACAAGACAGTTTTTGTTCGCAACACAATGGACAGCAGATAGTTAGTCCTCAAAGTGGCAACCGAGGAAGTGGACAAGTGCATTCAGATCAACCTCAAATAAGAAGCTCCACTAACAAAAAAGGCAAAACACTTTCATAAGTTTTCCTTCCTCGCAACTGCCACTTTTCCCCACTTTTAAATAAAGTCATTAGTAAACTTTGTTCGGTAACAGAAACATTAGATTCAATGCAAACCAATGCACATAGGTAACTCAAACCAAATCGCGTGCCATTTAGAGACCAGCTGTGGCATTAAATAGGTTCATACACTTAAAATAAATGTAGACATTACCCAAAAAAAAAATAACGAACTACTTGGTAAGTACACTGAAAATAGAAAAATGTCCATCTCAACTGATACTAAATTTGTTCGTATGCTGCGTTTCCTGTTCCATGCTAGTCTGGAGAACAGCGAAAGTGCGTTATTATAAACCACGTCTTGTATTTTGAGTCATTGATCGATATTCTTCACATTGATTATGAAGGCCAACATAAAACCCAAGCACAGATATAATTAACCGTTAGTGGCGGGATACATTTCTATACATTTTACCAAGAGTAAATACATTAGGGATGTCATGAAGGTGGAAGTAAATAAGCATCACAGAGGTTCCTAAACAAGTCAACACATTCACGGGGTATCCCTTAGGAATCCTGTAAGCTGTTAGGTTTGGTTTGAGTTTATGCAAGAGTGACGATTATATTTATGTGGAATTTAATTCCATGAGTCAAATCCTCTTATCAGTGGCATCAGCCATCAAGTTCTTACACAAGGGATCACTCCCGAGTAAACGAGTATTAGTATTGGAAGGCATTAAGCCGGTTAGAACTCGGTCACGCAGTAGTTATTGGGGTTTCGTATTGGTGAGCAGAAGGGACCATATTAGGGCTTGTTTATAGAGACGGTAAAGATGACGGAAGGACCCAGATGAGGGATTGAAGGGGGTTTAGGCCACATCCAGGACCCCAGCGGCCACCAGCTGCCTGGAAAGCCAGTCCAGGCCCTCATGGAGGCCCATCCCACTGCGGGCATCGCAGCCCTGGATGTGCCAGCTCCTCCCGCAGCACAACTTGTGGAGACTCAGGAGTTCCGTCATTTCCTCCACAGACACCACCCCCGGTACGTCCTGCCGCGCAAAACAAGAGGATTTGTTTAGCACGCTAGCTTTACCACGCGACCAATGTTAGAGAGCTAGCTTTACCAAGCACAGTGTTAGCTAGCTAGCTTTAGCGTGCAGTCAGTGTGGGCTTGCTAGCTTTGCAATGCGGCCAGCGTTACCTCATTAGCTGAACCATGTGGTCAGTGGTAGCTCATTAGCTTTACCATGTCGTCAGTGTAGGAGCTACTTCATTAGACCATTTAATATACCACTGATTATGTATTCGGTTACATTTTGTTACTTTTGTAGACACTAGAGGCACTACACCTCTAGTGTCTACAAATCAGATCAGGCATATACCATATTGAGGTCAGGTCAAAGGGCATATGTTTTTTTACCAGAGTATCAGAGGGACGACAGGACGACCCACGCAGCATGTTGTTTGCTTTTGACTGGAATAAATCTACCAAAACGTGAGTCATGCCTGGACATTGACCTTCAAGTGCCTGAGCACAACCCTGTTTAACAAGTGCAGCCGTGGCCCTTTTTGAGTTACGTATATTTTGAAGAAACGTTTTAGTAAAAAATAGCCACTACAGTCAGTGTTAGCTCGTTAGCTATACCACGCAGACAGTGTTAGCTTGTGATCAAGTGTTTACTCGCTAGCTTTACCATGTGGACAGTGTTAGCTCGCTAGCTTCATCACGCCGACAGTGGTACCTCATTAGCTTTACCAAGCGGTAAGCATTAGCTCACTAGCAGTACCACGTGGTCAGTGTTAGCTGGCTAGCTACACCACGTGGACAGTGTTAGCCAATCAGCTAACTACCACGCTGCCAGTGCTAGCCAGACCCTACCTGTTTGTTAGCGAATATGAGCAGCAGCGCATCCCTCAGCTCCTTCTCCGTCAGTAGCTTAGCTAGCTCGCTGTGGGACTCCATCAGTCTGTCCCTGTGACAGCTATCAATCACAAACACCACCGCTGCGGAAACAACAAAGTGAGGACCGGGTTAACCATAAAAAATCATTTACCAGATCAGTCTTGATCTAACTATTCCACATAAATGAGTTCTCATTTTATGAGATTACAGATATTATAAAAGAAGAGCATAGAAGTTACCTTGTGTATTCAGATAGTAGTGTTTCCATAGAGGCCTGAGCTTGTGTTTACCACCCACATCCCAGATGGTGAATTTCAAGTTCTTGTATTCCACTGTCTCCACGTTGAAACCTGGAATATGGAATGGAATCATTTTATTCTGGTACACTTTTGCCCTCCCCTCCCCCCACTGTGGGCGGGGGGCTAAACTATCACACAAATGTTAATGTCGTCTGATAAATATATATATAGCTACAACTCAAGCCACTAGAGGCCGCTAATGGATTAACTTACATAGTGCAGGTTTAAACATTATGTATTATTTGACTATAAAAAGCTCTTAATATCTGATTGAATGGAGATCTCAATACAACAGCAGAGGCACTTCCACTTATGAATGACATACCAATGGTGGGGATTGGCTGCATGAACTCATCTTGTTTAAGCTTAAAGAGGATAGTTGTCTTCCCTGCTCCATCCAGCCCTAAAGTTACAACTCTTATCTCCATCTTGGGGCCAATGTGCACTCGGTTGTCCTGGAAACCAGAAGGACAGCACAGGTCAGCACATTGCAATGCAACACAATGCTTCACCTGACTGAATGGCAATTATTACATATTTTTGAAAACGTATATATAAATATTTATTTTTTCACCATTTTACACTTTTGTAGTTAAACACTTCCAACGCGTCTTACAGTGACTTTATAAGACACTGTAGGCTCAAGGAATGTGGACATCGGGGTTCGAACCCAGAACCCTTCGGCTGAGAGTCAAACTCCCTAACCGTGTCCTAAAAAGGCACCTTAGTGAAGGTAACGGGGATGCCTGCGTCCAGCTGGATGTGGTCTGCTATCTCAGTGAACTGGTGCTGCTGCTTCTGTAGGGTCTCCAGCAGGCAGTTGATCTCCTGCTTGGCCAGAACAACTCTGCAGTCGTCCTGCAACGACACAAAACATAGATTAGTGACTTCATACGGTCAAAGTCAAAAGTGTTTTACTTGTCATATGCACAGTATAACAGTGGTCATTCTAAACAGTGAAGCCCCTTGTGACATGGCAAGCAACCAATACGCAATAGGAGATATCAAATTATTAAAAAGAGGTCACATATAAGGTCACAAATATTAAAAATATGGCAAGACTAGCAAAACATATAGGCTACATGATAAAAATAAAACACCAGCCGCATTGCAGAGAATGTACAAATAGGGAATAAAGCATATCACCATCGTATCCTGGTGGTTCTAGACAAAATAAGAGCATTAATGACCAATGAATAAAAAAAAAAAAAAGAAAAAGAAAAAAAATATTAAATATTATAAATATATAGTGGAGGTATGCCGATGAATATGTACGTAACATTTAGGTAATGTAAAATGAATGGGCCCATATAATGTGTAGGAGTTGTCATGTGATCAATATGATTAGTGTTGCCGGTTGAGTACTGACTGCTTGAGGGAAAAATTAGTCGGATATCTGAAATGAATATTGAAATTGACAACAAATAAACAAATGCCAAATCTTGGACCCCCAATGTACCATTGTTCTCCTGAGCAGCGATTCCTAAACAAGCTTTCATTCATCTGCAAATGGACGGTGGAAGTAGTTTGAATGTAGTCAAATAGCATGCAAAAGCAAGTCACCACAAAACAAAAGCTAGGGATGTTTTGACTGAACACATTGACCGCTTTTTTTCTGTCCATTTCTTCGATAATTTGCTCTTATACGTCCATACACTAGGGAACCTCACATGGTGTCTTGCCGGGCAAAGCTTTAAAAACAACATTTCTTACTATGCGAGACATGCATGTATTGGGACTAAATACAACCCCCACAATATTCTTCCCTATTGGAGACTTAATCCAAAGCGACACACGACAGTGGAAACAGAGACAGGCCATTACGCAGCAAGGCAGGGGTGTTGAGTACAGGTCGACAACACCCGTATGCCACCAGGTCTCCCCTCCAGGTCTCCCCTCCCCCCAGCGTGTGCCTACCCACCTGCTGTAGAGTCTTCTCGCAGTGCAGGCAGGCGGTGGACACCTGGGACAGCAGGATGGTCATGTCCTCCTGCTGCTGCCGGAGCCAGATCAGCCTCTCTCGGACGTGGGCGTCCACCACGCTCAGGGCCATCTCCTCCTGCCGACACAGCGTCTCGTGGAGGTCCGCAAAGTAGGCCCTGACGCAGGACCGTGCGCTCTCCGCCGTGCCCGGCACCTGTTGTCGGAAGAAAATAAATCAATAATTAATTGCTAAAAATGTGTCTTTTTTTCTTTACAAAAACAAATAATAATCATTTATTTAATAAACTCATATTTTTATTTTTAAAAAAACATCATTATCTTCATCATCATTATCATCATGCCGACCACCAGTGTTAAATATTCAAGATGAGATAAAAAATGTTTATGATTAGGTAGGGGTTAAGGCATCTTGGGAGGATGCCAACATACAGACGGTGGACATTAGGTTTCAAACCCAGAACCTTTCAGCTGGGAGACAAACACCCTAACCACAAGACTATTGTACCCTGTATTCGCATCAGAGTGAAATAAAAACAATTTCAAAAATATCTTCAAGTTTTGTCCTCCAATACCAGATGAGATAGCTTTACATGCTCAGTGTGGGCCGTCCCGATGCCATCCTCCACCATCTGCTCCCCCCCCTCGATCTGCTGCACGATGCCCACCAGCTTCCGGGAGTAGTCGGACACCTCCTCTGTAAAGGAGCGGATGCAGTGGGCCATGTCCAGGATGGACGCGCGGATCTGGTTGGCTTCTGTCTCCAGCAAGGCATGCTGAGGAAGAGGAGAAGAAAACATACAAATCAGAAACTCTGTTAGGATTTTTGTTTTCAATTATTAGGGCATAATAGTTACATCACATTGCAACAAAGTGTGTTCTAAATTCAACATGAGAGCTAAAAACAATAAAGTGCACAAGTCAGTTCATTAGACATCCATCCATTCATCTACCTAGGTCTGTGTCTGTCCGTCAATACATACATCCACCCATCCCCACCCGTCTGTCTCAACATCCACCCATCTCTGTCAGTCTACCTACACATCCATCCATGAACATTCACAGGGCAGTTCACTTATTTTCTTTTAGGGGCAAAATGCCCTGAGCACCCATTAATGAGGACCGCTTCCCACCCCAACTCAATCTCTACCTTGTGTCCTTGATGCTTGCCGTACTCCTTGCAGACGCAGCACATGAGAGGGCCTGTGGTGCAGGGCTCCTCCAGGCACACAAACTCGATGGCGTGCACCTGGTGCTGGGGACACAGCGTCTTCTCGTGGGGCTTGTCGGCCAGCGGCACACGCCGGTGCTTGGCGAGGGTGCGCGTGGAGTGCGTGAGCTGGGAGCACTCGGCGCACAGGTGCGTGGCGCACACCGTGCAGTACATGGAGGCGGTGTG
>OOFG01000728.1:0-16827 GCA_900323295.1 Molva molva | reverse complement strand
GGGGGGGGGGGGGAGACGGCACAGAGCCTGGGCCGGAAACCAGGAACCAAGAAAACTAATTTGCGCTAGTGGATGAAGCTTTCAGAAGAACTTTGAATACGTGTATTTCTAAATTGGACAGTCAACACGGTGTTGATTTGAATCCTTTACAGACACTTTTTTACAGTTTACTACTACTGGCCGAGTTTGTGTTCGCCAATTGCACACTTATCCATGCCTCTAGCGACATGATTGGTTGAAATAAATATAAAGCAAACTAAAGTGAAACCCAGATCCAACAACCACTGACTGATCTTAGCAAGTGTGATTAATTCCTTCATTGGTGGCATGGGTATAAGAAAGACCCCGAGCAGATGATTTAATGAGAGAAAGTATTGTGGTGCTTGGCCCTTGCTAACAGTAATGAGTGCCCGGCTGGAACGAGCCAGCATTAACTGGATTAGAGGTTTCCAGGGCTAATGAGGAAGGCAAACACTGACGGGGTCATCTTAGTCACAGTTGGGTTAGCAAGCGGCTAGAGTCTGAATAGGTCCTCCTCTCTCACCCTGGGAATTAAAGCAATACTATCCTCAGAGGTACTAGCTAAACAATCAGGGATGATGCATAGTTCTTCATGAGGAAGTATATGCGTTATGGATTTGATGGTATTGCGAGTCACGCAATATAAGGACAAGCAGTAAAGACTGAGAGATGCTTGTAGACAAACAGGGAGTAGGCCTATCGTGGGATGGGAGTTACAGTAATAAAATGATACTTGAAGAAAGAGGAAGCACACTAGAAAGGTGTCAGTAAAGAAAGAGAGTCACCAAGAGTGAAAACGTTGTAAATAGACCATATGGGCCATAACCAACAGTAACACCCTTTAGGTTATGCTGTATAACCAAACCCATAACTTGCTATATCTTCTATGAATTTACTCTAACGTCTACGTTTAACTTACGGCCTACTAGGTATTTTAGAGTAAATAAGTGGTTGCAAGGTATAGGCGGAGTAAGAAATGCCATGACTATAAGAGCATAAAAGCAATTTCAAAAGTATTACACCTATTATTAACTATTACTTTCTTGCAGTGAGAAAAGACATAATATATAACAAATAATAATACATACAAAAGAGAATGGCGTTGATAGAATACCGGTAGGCATAATTATTAGGCCTATTAATTGGGCCTACCAGCCACTCAATAATCCATTGTCTTGCCCTTTGCTTATAGTCAATTCAAATTAGCTAATTGTTTCAAGTTTCACTTTATCTTAAGAAAAAAAATCTAAATAGTACAGACAGTATCATGTAGTTGAAGACCAGAAGCTACTTAGAAATCGCAGAATCGAACAACATGCTGGAAAGTGAAATGGAACGAGCCTTGCCCAGCTCTCGTTCTAATTCACCTCCACAACGGGTCCAAGACACACCCACATTTAGTTGTTTTTTTGTACTACAGGACGCAACCACATCTCGCGAGCTCGCCCTCTCTCTCGCCAGATTGAGCCCACCCTTGAAGCGCTGCCAGTTGCACTGTATATTAGTAGGAAGAGAGGCGTTCGTGGTCCAGGAGGAGTTGCGGCAAGGTTAACCGCAGCATCTTAGGCAGAACGGCAACGAGGAGGAAAGAGAGGCGAATTATATTTCGTTTTACATAGTTGTGGAAAAGTAACTAGTGAATATTGGATTGTTCTTCTCTCGATGAGTAGCGGTAGCCGGGGGGTAAACATTTATGTGGAGACCTTGTCTATCGTGAGTACACGGCGAGGCAGCTAGCAAGCTATACCTACATTTAGCCCTCTACATGTTCGCCTCGGCTACCTTTTGTTGATAAAACAGAACTGCCTCGCGCTTAGTGCTGTTCACTGCGCAAATTTTACATTTCCTCATTTTTTTTCAGACGCTTGTTCGAGGCAAGTCTTTTTTGGGGAGGGAGGTTGAAACTAGGCTAGGAGTTGGGAGCTGTGCTGTGTTATAGCGCACACACTGTACTGCACGCGTGTCCTCGCTTTTTTACACTTGTGTTCATCATCAGCATCATGTCTTCATCACCTACACCACCCGCCCAGGAAGGCAACACCGCATCCGAAAACGATGGGCTTGCCGTGGACCTGGGTCTGAAGCCCGCCGGTCCAACACCGAGCCAGAGCAGATTCCAAGTAGACCTTGTTACTGAGGCGGCTGGCGCCGCCACACATGATAAATCGCCGAACTCCGATGCCTCCACGATCCCAACTAATGACAAAGCCACGCCCGTTGCCGATGGATCCGACGGGGCCGGTGGGGATGAAGCTAAAGGCCGATTTCGAGTGGTAAACTTTGCGGATCCAAGTGAAGCAGGGAGCCCCCCGGACGGAGGTCCGGCCGAGGGTCTGCAGAACGGGGACACTGTGATGAGTGAAACCAGTCTGCATTCATCGACAGGAGGGCAACATCACTATCATTACGACACCCACACCAATACCTATTACCTGAGAACTTTTGGCCACAACACCATCGATGCCGTTCCAAACATCGACTTCTATCGCCAAACGGCTGCGCCGCTGGGGGAGAAGCTGATCAGACCCACGCTGTCAGAGCTGCACGACGAGCTCGACAAGGTAAGATGCAACGCTGAAGTGCAACAACAGAATATGGCCTGTTGGTTGTTTTCCCACTCTCGGTGGCAGGGTATCGGCCAGCAGTCTTATCTTAACTCTCTATTTCTCAAAACGGAGCCCATGTTACAGCATGACTTATGTGGTGTTTTTATAGTTCATACAAATGAATGTACATTGTTATTTGATTCCCAGATAATGGCATATATGGAGTAGCTGAACATTAAACGTGTAAGATTTGGCAACATGTGTAGACCGATATAACATGCCACAAGCCACCTATTAAACACAATTGAATGGTGGCTTTAGCAGCACAATGACATGCAGCTATAACGTTATATATGAAAAGTAAAAAATGTAATCGCGTTTATGAATATGAATGTGTTCCGTACGCGCACAGCGGACAAACGGTGTACACTAGTTGGCCAGTAGCCATGTGACATCCGACCAAGCACACACGGAATGAAAACGAACAGGCAAAAAAGGTTATCTCTCTTGCGCATGATATCAGTTGCACCAAAGTCACACGCGCACAAATGCGCATGCAAACACCTTTTTGGTCTCAGATTTCTCTCATGATTACACTTTCAGATATTTCCTGCATTATTGGTCCAATATGACGACTCTTTAGTTAAATGTTATCTGTTCCACTGATGTTATCTGTATCAGTCACAGTGAACCGCGATTAAGTAACATACATAACATCCCGTGTACACATCACGTATTAAGGACATGTTATATGTGTCTGCGAGATTGTTCGTCCGATGTTGTTAGGACGGATTTATGATTCCTCACTTAAAGTAGCTTTGCCTAGACTTAACTGGACATTTTGGAAAACGAAGGATCTCAACTGTCGTTTTTAATGGCAGTCCATCGAGGTTTCACAAATAGGCTATAGTAAGGTAGGCTATCGTATCCTCAGAAAATCGGAGCCAACTAAAATCAATGATGTTAAAAGTCAATACTAAAGAAATCAACATTATCTAATGATCTCGAAATGACACGCCAAGGGTGTAAATCAAGCCGAAAAATCTATGTTTTGGATCTTTTGAAGTTTTGCCACAATCTTTTTCATTGTTTTCCATTTTTTCAGTATTTTAGTCAGGACTTTTACGAGCATCCCATTTATCACCAGAAAATTGAATGAGTAGGAACCTGGTCACATTGTTCATAGGCACAGCCTTCTAGTGTGAATAAGAAAGAATAAACCATTTCATTAGTTACACAAAAACAAACCAATCTCATTATCATTGAAATATAAGTCGATTATCTTTTTAATAGTATGTATATACGTTTCAGTCAAAATAAGCCGCAAATGGTTTATTACCAATAACATTGTGGATTCAAGAAGCATTTTTGTTTTAAGTGTAATCCTGAAAAGTTCGTCATCATCAAAAGAAATGTTTCTCTAATTAAATGCATTGGGTCATGTAGCCAAATCAGGTTAAGTATTGGTTTGAGCTATCTGACTCTTGCGTGTTAAACCTCAGGCACCCATTTCAACTTGGCTTGTGATTACATGTCTCAGTGACAAATACAATGTTTGACTCGGCCCAAGCTCGTCCACCGCTTGCTGACTAACCATACACAAAAGGACTTCATGACGAAATACATAATTTGATTTGTCTCTCAACCCAACATAATATGAGCAAGTCAATATTAACTGGCATAAACTTCTTGAAAGTTTACCTTTTTAAACCTTTTACATCATGGTCTTGATCAATTGTGTGCATTTTGCTATTACTGCAGTTTGTGGTAATGCTAATCCAGAAGGGGGCTACACACTCATACATTTACCCTGTACCAAATAAGGGGTAACAAAACAATAGCATTTTTTGGTGCTTTTTCTTTCCATTGCACAAGGCAGCACAGTAGGTACCAAGCATTTCTGTCCTTTTTCCATGGTGCGACGGAACGTGAAGGCAGGAGGGGCCTTGGAGTTGGAGTTGGTTGTGGAATATTGGATGTCTGACTTGGACCTTGCAGGTCTAACAACAAGGTCAACACAAAGATTGCATTCTAGATCAAGCACTTCAGCTTGTTATAAGTGTCTGACAACATTATGGAAAGGATCCCTATAGAGAAATAAAACGCAACTGTTGATTATTCTGTCCAACCAAGTCTCGCTCAAGGAGAAGTCTCACTCTGAAATCGAGTTTAGTTGATGTGGGAAGTGAACGGTGGAAACGTGAGTGAGAGTTGGAGAGAAGAGTGCCGGCAAGAGTTTGTTGTGTTGGCCTACAGAAAGCATAGCTTAGTGTCATCTAAAAGATTTGGCTGAAGAAGGGTTGAGATTGTAATGACAAAAGGGACATTTCCTGCACCAACCCAACATTTCCTGCAACATCCCACACTCTACTAGATTAGTGGGATTTTGGGTTGGCTGTGATATTTTTGGTCGTGATCATTTGCATGGGGCTTGTTTGGTAAATACTATCTCTACCATGATGGCTTTCAAGCATACAGTTTTATAAAAATAGAGCCATGTGTTACCATCTTCTTGTAATTGACAAGCCTGAAATGCTGATACAGATTATTATAGACATTGCTGCACTATTGCTGGCTTTGTTCAAGATAACCGCTGCAGAGCTCATAATGTAAAGTGGCGCTGAAGGGCAATCTCCCTCTCCTCAGTCCCTTAATTGCTTTTAAACAGGGAACATTCTGGCCACATATCACGGCATCAATACGCTGTTGTTGAAAGCTTGTTCTGATATTTTATTAAAAAGAAGGATCCTATTGTGCGCTGCATCTAGGACATATTGCAGCTTGACATTGAAAGTGTAATAGGACTTGGAGCCCATTTCATCACCAATAAATTACTGCAGCAGGCTGAAAGATTATCAAACGAGCAACACGATCCCATTACCGGTAAAGGAAGCTAATTCCAAAGAAGCAGTACAGTACCAAGTTCCCTTAGTTGCGTGGTGGATGTAGTCAGTCTGGGGAGATGTGAAGGTCAAAGTGACCCTAGTCTTTCCACTGCTGAGTGTGGGCCTTTTAAAAGTCACGATTGTAACGAGTGGTAACGATCGAAATGATGGAACGGAAATTCCACTGCGCCGGTTAATTGTAACCAATGGCGCCCTTCTGCATAGCAATCAATGAGACAACTAGTGTACAGAATGAAACGGTTGAAATAAAGTATCGACGAGGCAGCCGTTGCCAGTTTATCAAGTATGGAGTCCCAAAATAAGAGCAGTAGTGTTTGTGTCATTGACCTAACCTGACCAGTGAGTGGCTTTAAATGGAAGGGGATGGTCAGGAAGCCATGTGCTACTGTTACCACAGTGGGCTCATGAGCAGGCGGCGGCTGCGGCGGCAGCAGCAATGTGCTGCAGGGCAATATTGACTAGCCAGAAGGGAAACACTGACAGGGCAGATCTGTTCAGTGATAGGCGGTGAACTAGAAACGGATGCTTTAATATTGATGAAGCCCCCCACATTGCTGCAATGTGGTTCTCAGAATGGCATATTAATGGTTCATATGTTTTTGTTATGGTTGCGGTCATTGGGGACTATTACCATATCCTTCTAAGCTTATTGTATGCTTACTAAGCGTTTGAATTCCTTTTATCAAGTCATCCCAAGATGAATGCATTTTTTGGACTTCAATCTCTATCTGGCCTCTATTACTCTTGGGAATCTAAATTGTCAGCGGTGGTAATACGCACATTTATTGTCTCTTTTTAGAATACTCCTATTTTACCATAATCCGTCACATTTTAACATTCCCTATTTGTTTTTCATAATTAATGTCATTGAATCCAGTGAGGATGTTCCCAACCCATTATAGTGCCATAGACAATTAGGCGAGGGTTGGGAGATGACATTTTTAACAGTCGCTCATTTTGAAGGTTTAAAGTAATAGTGACATAATAGTGGGAGTGCAGAACAAGGCAAATGCGAATAATCTTGATTACGCCATTGGGTCATCTTCTCTAAGTAGGGGGCTCCTGCTGTCACAAATCAAACACTGAAGAATCAATGCGCATCCCTCCAAAATCCCTCCTTCCCTCAGTCACGCTCTAATATCCTGTTTCACTATGGTATTTGTAATATCAGGGCAGAATATTGTTTCTGTTTTCAAAGCTGGTCTCCGGAGTCTTGTTTTTCTTTTCTGTTTGGAGCTGATGTTCTTACTTTATCTAGGTACAGACATACAGACACAGACAGTCACTTTTGTGAATAGGTCTGAACAGGAGGTTTATTGGGTAATGTAATTTATTTTTTATTGTACCCCACACACTCACTCACTCACTCACTCACCACTCAGACAACACAAGTTAAAATATCTCTTTGCTTTCCGATGTGTCAATCTTACCCTTTTCTCTGTGGTGTTTCTTCCCCCGACGTGGTTGAGTCTAACAGGAAGCTCAATTACAAAATGGCCCCTTCAGGTTGTGTCACAGGAGCATCCAAATGGCGTAATTTCGGTGTAAGGTTATCACCATAATTGGACCGTGTTGACAAAGTCCTCAAGATATCCACGTCCGAGAGAGGGTTATGCTTCTCGGATGAATAGTACAATGTCAGAGTGTGGCACGTTTCTTACACATCGCTCATTGTAATGCTCGTACACAATCGCAGTACTAAAAAATAATCCCCAATGGGTCGTAGTGATGGGGATAACACGCCCCCCTTCTTCCTACGTCTTAGCCCAAAACTAATTAAAACATGTTTTCTCTAGAGCCATTTGTCCGTTCTGGGCCACTGTAGAAACCATGGCGGTGCAACATGGAGAGCTCCGTGGAACAGGTCCCACTCCCTATATAGATATAAAGAGCTCATTCAAACGAAAACACGATTGTTATTTTCACGGGTTTATATACAAATTTATTTTTGTATTTAGGAGTATTGTATTTAGGAGTATTGTATTCCATTTCTTTGATTTCATATAATTTAAATAAAAACAAAAACAATCTCATTGACAACCATGGTCTGGTTGTCAATGAGAGTTGGTGAAAATCAGAACCTGACGGAACCAATATATTTTATACATACAAAACTATCCTGGATGTGTGACTATAATGCAACACAATGAAAAATACACAACACATGCCTTGTTAACAACTGCTCAAATTCGGGGGGCAATAAAGACACATTTCCAACTCGACTCAACCCATTGAGTTGAAACCAAATATAACTCCCATGTTTGGGAAATGCAAGGGTATCACTGTCTCACTCATTCCTAACGATGTATCCGATGTAACGCGCTGCTCAATCTTTTAGTTCACTGTTAATGGAGCATTTCTAAGGTAACGCTGGGCTCCCTGTCTACATTGTGCGCAAAGGGAGATCATGTAGCAAAGCCACTCCCAAATGGTTGCATCAACACTGACCGTGTGTTTGCACATTTCCTGGTAAAGTTGTTTACCACTGGCCATGGTAATAAGTACCTATTAAGTGTTCTCGCGTTTCTTAAATCGCAACGTCCATGCCAAATACTAGAACAGAACTTGTTATTTGTAATAGACCCCCTTTTCAGCGCATGTCACGTGTGATAATTTTCCGTAAGGACCACTTCACTCATAATAACAGACTTCTTTTGTAACAAGCTCAATGTGAGTTTGGGATTATGAACCTGATCGAAAGCTCCATGTTTGAATTTGGCTTCTATTCACAACCCTGTGTGGCAGTGTATAGTCACGACAATGAAGACAACATTTCTCCTCTCAATGTATAATCGAATACAGAAATCAATGTTTTTTTGATTCACACATACTCTGCCTCCATGTCACGTTTTACAGTAGGAGCTGAGAGTGCGAAGCAGTATTGCAGTCTGAGCTACTAGCCATGCTGCCATTTTGCTACTTCCTCTGCTTTTATAGAGTGGATGCTGTGCAGCCAACTTGCACAATGGTGCCTCTGTTTAGGTGACCTAAGCTAAGCCTCTTTTTCATGTGCTTTGGTTAAAACACACCGCCTCTTTTTTCTTACCCACCCATGTTTGTATACAGAAACGGGCAATGAGGAAATCCCAAGATTACTTGTGTACCCTCTAGCTAGAAAATAACTGCAAGCACAATTGAAAGGGTGCTTAGTAAGAGTGAATCCTATTGTTTCCTTGTCATGCTTGGATGTTGTTTTCATCACAGCTGCTGCCTAACAGTAGCTTTAATGTATACACAAACCATTCACGGCACACGGTTTGAAGGGTCTGTACGAGCGTGTGTGCTACATCGGCCTTTTGTATTTCCATGTTTTAGTTTTGTATTTCAGCCTCAGTTTAATCCCCCTTCTAGAAGTAGTGTGTTGGGAAAACTAGCAATGGGTCATTAACTGGGCGGTTTCATGGATTCAGGGACAATTATTTTGATTATTTTTGCTTTAGTTATGACTGAGATCAGACCATTTTTATTTATTTTTTTACATGACAACAAGCTATTATTTTGCAATGAATCCAGAAAACAATTTTTACCAATAATATTATTACTAATTTGCAGTCTTGACGATTGCTATATATCCTATTACAGCTATCGCATGTCATTATCCCGAATTTCCCGGGATAGGATCCGTTGTCGGATCCGTTGTCAGTAGGATCCGTAGGATCCGTTGTCACCAGTTGACACATTTGTTAAAATTGTCAAAATACCATGGCTGCATTCCAATAGTCGTTCTATTGCGACTCCACTCTTTCGTCACTTTCTAAAGAAGAACGAGTGGAATTCACCGCCGGTGAATCAGCTCGGGACAGAGGACGCAGAGAGACCCACACCGGAAGTGTGTTGGAGATTCCCCCCACCATTGTATTAATTTCTATTCTATATCTGTAAATTGGTTTTGATGCTATGAACATAGTTTCCCCCTCAAAGCGCCCTCTTAAAGCACACGTTCCACTCGCCGCTCAGTCTTTCTTCAGCCCTCTGCCACCTCCCACTGGTACATCTCTGGCACCTACAGTCATTCATTTCCTCTGTATGGACTAATGGGGATGTTTCTCAATTATTCATACAATGTACCTTTTGTGTATAATCCATCCTATGCCTTCCATTGTCTGCTGCTAAAAGTTCAGTTCCCGAGTCATGCGGTCAATAGTTTGATTATATAACCAAGTGCATGTAACAATAGGCAATACATATACATTGACAGTGTGGCACATTTATAAAAGCCAGAACGTAATGCTGTTACACGTAGCCTATAAGGTTGGGATGGTAGACTTAGTCAACATTCATTTGGACAGCTGAAGGAAAAGAAAGAGTTTGGAATGCTGAGCTTTTGCTGACTAGAAGAATTCCAACAAACCAATCTGCTATAGTTACTCTTTTACAAAACTTTATTAAAGAAATAATTGTTACAGCATTCAGAGCTTGCTGGGGCTTGGGAGGGAGGAGTTGGACCATGAGGCTCTAGCGGGGGGGAACCTTTAGGGCAGATATCCACCCTGTAGGGGCCAGAGAAAGGTGACCGGGATGTGCTTTAAAGTAAGGCTTAAGCTGTTTCAAATATTATAGGCCCATTGCCACTGTAGGTTAAACGTACCCATAGCAGCCAAGGCATGTGATGAATGTCATGAGACCCTTTCTGTTCCAGGGATGCAGCTGGGTCTCACTGGCACATTCCCGGACTTGTGTAAAGTCTTTCCAAAAAAACGCAAAAAGAATGCCTTTTTTAAATCTGCCTCATGTAAAGCCGCTACCAGACTCGTTTTATTTCATGATGCCCTCTCAAATATTAATATCAGTTGGAATGTCAGAACAGTGGAATTTATTTTCTCTACTGTGGAAAAAGCAATATTGACCTTCATGTCATGATCCTATTTCCTGCTGTCTGAAGGGTAGACTTGCCTCATTGACTCATGCACAATATTGGATGACAGATGGCCCATCTGCTTTGAGGAATGTTTTGTGGTCAGAGAGCTCTTGGGGGCTCAGTCCTTGTTCCAAATATCAGATTTGTAACATTTTGAAGCCCTGAGGAGCACTTCAAGCCTGATGCTAAGTGTGTCTGTGTGTAAAAGACGCTATAGTGAGTTTACATTTAAATGTTTTATATATATAAATGTGTGTGTTTATAAAACATATATATATATATATATATATACACACACACCCACACCCCTATAAGAAAGTGTTGGGCATTGAAAGTTTGAAACATCTAGCCTAAATCAAAAGAACAGTACCATAAATCACATACACCTTAAATGTTGAGGCTACCTTTTTAAGGCCTGACAGAATGAGCTTGAATCTCATTTGGTTGAATAGAGAAGGGCGTTGATGAAATGATAAACATAAGAACATAATAAAAAACAATATTCCCACTTCTTAGGTCTACTGCTGGTGTTCTTGATTATGTCAAATAACTTAAGATTGGAAAAAACGAATGCTAAGAAATCATTTTAACATGGCTGAGTAACTCTATTTGGTTACCAACAAGTTCCTCCTTTTCTTGTTTGGTTTTCAAGCCACATGGGGACACATGGCTCTAGGCCTTTCTGATAAGGATTCATGAGTCCTGGTGATTCAAGGAAGTACCCTTCATTAATATCATATGTGTTTAGGAGCATACAATTCTGTTTCCTGGAAGGTATGGTTTGAAGAATTAATCATGCCTATGACTCATAAATTACATCATCGATTTGGCCTCTAGGCTGGGCCTGTAAAAAACTTGAGACTACTTGGAAGTCTAGTTTCATTGGATAAACAAACTGCAGCTACATTTATTGTATCATCAACACGAGTATATTGTACTCTATAATGATTCATGTTTTCTATTGGGCTGTATATATCAGTAAATACGCTAGCCTCAAGCAGTCTGGCAATCTTTTTGACTTATAACCTAGGATCTTGTGCCCTCTATGTAAAACAATATAAAAATAAAATGACTCATGGCTCATTCGTTTTTTAATCCTCTTGTCCGTGTATCCGTTGCATGTTCTCTCTAGTTTACAACGTGGCTTTCCACTCCCAAAGACCTGTGTGAAAGACCCATGTTCTGGGTCCTAAATTAATTGGTAGAATGTTGCTTTTGCAATTATTCTAAAATGTACGTGGCAGATGTGCCAAATTTTGGACTCGCAAAGGCCCTTGACCAGGGAACACCGGCTCAAGAACTGGAGTTGGTCCAATCAATCTGGCTCGGTCCCTGTGTCGGCCCACTGATCCAGCGAGTCACATTCAGAGGACAAATCTCCCCCAAGTGTAACATAACTTGTTTGTCTTGCCAAGGGGCCTTCCTGGCTGAACATCTGTTGAATAAATGCGTCGCTGCCCTTGGGTATTGGAAGTTTGCTAAAATGAGTAGGTGCTAGTGTTTTTTTGTTTTGGGGCCATGGAAATGTTAAACTCCAAAGGGTATGGGGGAAATGTAAATTAAAAAAATATTGTCAATAACTAATAATTCAATAATGAGTCCTAGGTTTGACCTGCTATTTTTTTAAGTGCATTTGTCAGTTCAATAATGTTTTATTGCGGATACCTGACCTGCCTTTTTCCTATAAATCAACTCACAATTTTCTAAGTCGACTCCGATTCGCCCTTTTAAGTAAGGAAGATCGAATATCAGTATTAAGTTGAATTCCATGTGTGTAGGACAATGTGACCTGGGATACTGCTGTCTTTTTCTCTTAATATTCTATTGGCCCCATTTTCAGTGCATATTTGTATCTGCTGGCTTTTCTCCCTTCCAGCTATCCCTGATGTCAATACTGCAGAGTAGGCAGAAGTGTCTTGTCTCTTGGTGTGTCTGTGTGTCCTTTTTTTTTTTTTTCTCCTCTCATTGCCATATAGTCTATAGAGTGTCCTTAAATAGCATCCACCAGATTTTTAAAAGGACGTTTTATGTTGTCTAAATACAAGTAAAGCAAAGGAGTCGCTGCTTATTCTAGATCCTGTTCAGAATGTCCTTTTGTTCAGCCTCTGTTGACGTAGAGTCCCACGAAATAAAGAGGACACTTAAAAAAAAACCTGGAGCACGGGTGGAATCTCCTTCCTGTGGAGAAGGTGTTGTGGTGTGCGAGGCTGTGACGGCCCACAAAATGAGAGAACAATGTGCAGTGCACACCAAGAGCTCTCTGCTGCAAGGACACCGACGTCACATTGTCTGTGCACAGGGAGGGGAGCTTCCTGTGTTTAACCTTCAGTAGTAACACAAGGATGGATGCTCTCTATTTATGGCTCCATGACTTTTTTTCTTTTTTTCCCCGTTTTTTTTTCTCTTTTCAAACCCAGTCAAGCCGCTATTGACTAATCGCATAACATTTTTCCGTTAAGCTGATTTATGGATTAAGAAGAAAATAATTATATATTTTTTTATAAATATCTCCTGTATCTCATTATTTACACTCCAAATCCTCTCATCCCACACATATTCTACCGTCCTGTACTTGCTGCTGTGTTACCCGAATTTTCCATCTGGCATCCATAAAGTATTATCTCATTTTAGAAAGTTCTTTACAAAATGTTTGGCAAGTCCCGACAATGATGACTGTTTTCTGCTAAATCCGTTCGTCCGCCTCCTCAGAAATGAACAGTGCTAATGAAAGTCGGCATGAAAGTTACGTTTGTCAGCTGCCTGCTTTTCTTTCGCCTAGCCTACAATACATGCGTCTGTTTTTCAGGAACCATTTGAGGATGTCTTCGCCAACGGTGAAGAGCTCAGCCCGGCCGAGGAGGCCGCCGCCAAAGAGGCTGCCGAGTCCAAAGGTGTGGTCAAATTCGGTTGGATTAAGGGCGTGCTGGTGAGTTTGTTTTTTTTCTCTCGCTATTATTCATTTCCTGTTATAATGTAGGATACATCGTTTTTTTGTTTCTTTTCTTCCTTCAAACATCAGAGCTCCTCTTATTTGATTATTCCAGACGAATTGTTCTCTGAACCATCTATTGTTGCGGGGGTGTACAGTTGGACGTGGGTGCGGTGATGTGCCGCTGCCGATGCTGGTCTAAAGGGCTTGTAAAGCGTGACCTCGAATCGCAATGACCGGCCGCCATTTTTGGGGAGTGTAGGAGCATTGCATTGCTGGTCTTTGTGTTGGTAGTAGTTGTAGCTCATCGTGAAACTATTTGTCATTATGGGGATACATTGTTGTGTTTGAAACCATCACAGCGGATCTCTTGCGAGACGTGTTAAAATAAAGTTTTCATTAGCCTAGGTTATATGTTTTACGTTGATTTAGGATTTTACAGTACAACAACTCTTGAGTTGTCAATATGGCAGAGTATCGCCAACAAAAAATAGATGCATTCTGATGTACAATTCCTATAGGACCGACTTGATAAAGCTATAAGACCACAAGCCTCCACGAGCTCTGGCGTTCTGGATCCATTTGTGTGAATCGGAATAGCAAGCCGATGACAGTCTTGCAGATCAACTTTGGGAGTCGCAACATTTTGGAAGAATGTACCACCAGTAGTAATAGTGACAGATTCACCGGCTAGTAACAGAATTTATCAGCATTTTGTGAGTGGCCCGTGTTACTTTACCACCCAGTTGTTGGAGCTGGTGTGAAGCTTAACCATGATCAGTGGCAAGCCCCATCAGATTGAACTGAAGTCCACCTCTTGGATTCTAAAATAGCTGCAGAGTAGATGCAACCTGATAATTCACTTCAGGACTAGTGTTTGAAGTGTTTATAGGGTAGAGCTGAGGTGTGTGTGTGTGGGGGTGGGGGTGGGGGTGTGTGGTCACATTTGAATAAGGAATGTTGCTTATTAGTGTGAATTACTTTTCAGGTTAATGCTATAATACCAATGAGAAATTAACTCACTCACAACAACCGTAAAATCATTGTGAAAGTGTTCTAAATGGGAAGGTTTTGGGAAATTTGAAGATGGGTCTGTCTTATAACGCAAGGTTTTATTTTGACATATAAAATCCTTGCCTCCTCTCAACATCAGCATCACTTTTTCTTTTTTTTATACCAGAGTTCTGTTTCTCTCAAAAAGGTCAAATTAGAATAATTAATTGCAGTTTAAATTACACATTTGCAATACGCATAACTCTTTGGCAGACAAAGAGGGGATTTGGCCTTTCCCTATGTAGCGGAGGTAAACTGTGCAGCCGGGCACATGACGTTTATTGCTCTGGCACGTGCAGGCATTTAGAATCCTGATACTACATTGTGTGGATGCCAGCTCTTTGTACTACACTGCCCCAATCACTAGGACATGGCTAACGTGGTCCCCTTGAGTACGTTGGTCTGTTATGATGCACCTTTTGTCTGAGGTTTCAGATCCACCTTGGCTTTTATTGTTTTTATTTTTATTCTCTACATTGTCAAATATAATACTCGACTGATTTTGTTCACAAAATGATTATTAGGCTAAATGGAGATTGTGTTGATTATTAAACTTTTTAAAGTTTGGTCGATGTTTTGTGTCATGAACAACCGGTGTTAAATTGATAGTCCATAACGTGACTCTAAACACTCTCTTTGTTTTGTTTTATTTTGTTTGTGTGCAGGTGCGCTGCATGTTGAATATCTGGGGTGTGATGCTCTTTATTCGCATGTCATGGATTGTGGGCCAGTCAGGAATCGGTAGGTATATGTGAATGTAATTATTTGCTTTTCTCACCCACTACAGATCCCTTTGAAAGCAACACTATGTGTATGCCCGTGGTGTATCAGTATATGCACACTTTTGTCATTTTACACCGGCAACTACTACGCTCCAAACAATGTTGACTTTTCAGAGCCATATTTTAAAGGACTTGTAAGCAGGTTCCAAAATCAACAACTGCCAGCAACCAATGGTGGATAGATTTGACCATTTGGCAAGAAAAACAAATTCAGGGTTACATATTAAAACAATTGCTTGGCTGGTAGACTTTCCCACTGTAGCTGTTAAAAAGGCAAAATTCGCTTTTGGATTTTCTTCATATTGATACATGTTTGGTGATTTTCTTCGCAGTTTTGTCCTGTTTAATTGTCCTGATGGCTACTGTTGTGACAACAATCACCGGCCTTTCCACCTCAGCCATCGCCACCAACGGTTTTGTACGAGGAGGTATGCCTTTCAAGTGTTCAGAAGTTACCTTAGTTTGTTTAAGGGGTTACTTAAGTGTGATATTTTGCTTGCCTGAATGGATACAAAAACATAAATGTTATTTTTTTTACCACATTCGTCAGTTATTAACAGTGAACCGATCAACTTGCCCAAGACTACTCTAATGAACACAAGTCTATGACCAGTTTGTATCCAATCCAATTTCTAATGTTAATTTCAAAATGTTTTCCTGAAATTTGAACAGAATGAAGAAGCTAAGCTAATGGTTGCAATAGCTAATCTATGCCCAATGTTGCTGTAAATGCACACCATCTTCTGTACCCCAGCCCTTAATAACACTCAACATAACATGTTTTGGGAATACTTGAACCCTTTCCATCTGGCACATTAGGGTAATGACTTTCTGCTGACTAAACAACAGAATGTTGTGTTTTTGGACAACTCAATGGGGTTGCCCTGCATTTGTTTGAGGGATAAAAATTTAATTTCAAAACAAGGCAACTAGCTGTCAATAAAGGAGGTTTATGATTTCAGCTAGGAATGGGGTATTTGTTGTCATGAATATTAAATGTAATCAGAATCTTCAAGTGGATTATGTTACTATGATTACTACTACTACTTATGATTACTACTACATTTCAGCAGTGGAGGTGACCCCTACTAGGCAGCAAAGCTCTCTAACAATATTTTGCCAGTTTCCGGTGCTCAGCTGTGAAACTAGGAATTCCAGATGTGTTTTCTCTACCAGCGTGACTCGGCTATCGATGTATACTGTTCCCCCCTTATCCAAACTGAGAATGTATTCTGTGTTGAACACCCGCTGGACTCCCCCACATCTCCAGATACCTTTTTTAAAGGGGTCAAATGAGAAAAGCGGAGAAAACACAGAATCACAGTCATTCCAGTTGTCCCATCACACAGGGAAATTCAATAGTGTATTCGGAACTCTACAACCCAGCGAGACTGGGATTAGGATGTCTGAAATCGACAGAATGAATTCTGTCAATTTCATGAGGCTCCACGTTGAACAGCTTTGTCTGGTTGCCAGCCGGCACATTGATTTGTTCCCATTGCTCTCTGCCACAGGGTGCGCTAGTTCTATTTAATGGTATTCTCTCCCCCCCGCCCTCCAAACATGCACACATGAGTTGAAGCTATCATGCTAAGGTCACCTTATAGCCATGACCACAGACTGCAAATGTGGCATCCATGAGTCTGCATTCTGTGTGCACCTCCCCCCCTTTCCAGACTGAGTCAGCAGACTCATTACCGGCGGGTTTGTCGCCTAGTGGGTGGGAGCCTTT
>OOFG01000725.1:0-17113 GCA_900323295.1 Molva molva | reverse complement strand
GGGGGGGGGGGGGGGGGGGAGGGCCTTCCCTGATGGATGACTCAATGTCACTGGGAACAGTGGTGTGCCCCGCCAGCACACAGCAGGAGGGCTTCCTCAGGAGTGCTGGCAGGGAAGTGCAGTTCCCTCGGGGGGTGAGGCAGTGAGGTGGCACTCCCCCACTCCGTCATCACCACCCCCGAGGATGAGCTTTCTGCTTCACTAAGTGCCCTTTCCGCACAGCGCAGAGAGGAACTGATAACACCCTCACTTCATAATGTCAACGAATGCCATTTTATGCTAATTCAAGTGAATTGACTTTAGGGTTTAGGAGGGTGGTGGATTGTTTGAAATACAAATGTGGAACGTTCCTGTATTATCTGTGGTATTTTGTAGAAGAGCATAGACATGTATTGATTGTAAACTCATTGATCGTCTATAGTAAACAGCACTGGAACAGTATTAGAGGCCAACGATTGACAGTGGAAACTCTACACTGCTCGAGATAGATTTTCTGGGTTTTGGTCCTCTCCATCATGACTAGTGACTCTTGTGGACAATTTTGTAATTTCTTTTCTGGCAGTGTTAAATGAGACGATAATCGACCTAAAAAAATATTTAGCATTTCCGCTTCAGTAACCATGCCCAAGGCACTCGCAGAGTGGAATTCAGAGATAATTTTATGATTTGGCAAAATGATTTCCCTGCCTCCTACGAAGCCCTGGAAGAAGCAGTGTTGATAGTTTTTCATCAGCACTCCTACTTGAATATTCATCAGCGCCCCATCTCTCCAGGGCCTGCGATGCTTTGTTTTATCACGAGCAGGCAGTCCGGAGGCTCTTCCTTTTTCATTTCATTCACACCGGTCTGATAGTATGGTAAGACGTCACAGAGACGTTTAAAAAGCAGCTGTTAAAGGAGAACCAATTAATGCGGTTAATGTTTACAAGGTCTTTTTTTTGTCTTGAATTATGTGTGTACTGATTTTTATTGTTTCATCCTATGATGGAACCCATCATTATAATGGATTTTTCGCCTGCATATCCTATAGTTTTTTTACTTCAAATATGTTTACTGTGGCTTTCCTAAAATCAAATTGCGGCATTTATTGTTTCGATATTTTTTACAATTGTACACAGTTTGTAACTTACGGCGCCCATTTTGGTCTGGGTTTTGCTCTGGCATCACTGCAGCGACCTTGGTATTAGAGCCTGAAAAACAAGATTGTTTATGTTCAGAGCTGTAGCATCAGGTCAACATAGGGGGTTGGGAACTGGGAAGTGGTTTATTTATATGTATTTACTATAAACGTACGCTAAGTAGATACATTATCTACCATATGGTACACGCACTGAGACCCAGAGAAACATAAGAACGCAGAACACAGGATCACCCCTTGAAATATATATATATATATATTAAAATAAAATAAAATAAAATAAATCATCTAAAGTGACAGTTCAAGTGTCTAATGATTTCAGAATATGTGCAGTCTCTAAAGTGGAAAGTTAAATACTTGTGACCCTAGTACCCTAATGTAAGATGCACACAAACCTTCACTGGCCCTCCTTTTGTACAAAATGATATTTAAACAACTTTTGAAGCACTGTCCATTCTATTAAGTGAACATATATTTCTCGCCATGTCAGAGTCGCCACATAGAATCCCCATGGAGTTCCCCTCAAATAGCAACATGTGTGAAATACCATACCCCTAACACACGGAGACAGTGCTGACAACCAATTTCACCAAGTTTGCTCTGATGATCTAAATATTCTGCCACTCACTGCACCCTGGCCAAATACACATTCAGCAGTTTTTATTGAAATAGTAAAGCTGTGCATTGTGTAATTGTTTAATTTTGGTTGAGAGGTAGAGCAGTGGACCAGTCATATTCAACAACAATCTTAGGAGCCAGGTAGGATTTTCCAGTCCAGTTCGGGGAGGAGAAGGCGAGCCACGTCGAACGCCGTCGCCGGCAGCCATAATGTCCTAAATGCCAAAAGGCTCCTTGCTTGCTGTGGTCAGTCTTTAGCCCTGCTAGTTTTATGACATCACTCTTTGGGCATGCCTGGGTGTTGTGGGTGACCCAGCGGGCTGTTGCCGGGACACCGTAAAGAGAGGAATGTGAAACCCCACCTTCGGGCTCATTCTGCCCAGGGTGCCAAGTGACTGCGCCAGATATTTAACTGCTCCCGATCCAAACATAGAAGTGGATGGGGCCAGTGTGCCGTTGCAGTCGCTCGCCGAAGCCAAGACGCGTTTCTGTGAAGTTTCTGGGCGCTACTAAAGTAAATCATCAAGATGCATTTTCAACAGTACCTTGTGGAAATTCACATGCTGAGGAATTTTGATTTATTTAGTTGGTACAGCTGGTATTTGTCTTTGAAAGAAAATGACTTGCGTGTGGTTACGTGCGTTTGATTGTAAAATGTATGAACAGAATCTTCTGGAGGGAGCTGATGGGTAGAATCATGGCATAACAAGGCCCACATCCTAGGAAATCTATCAGGGAACCTCTAACCTAATGTGTGGAAAAAAGGTCAAACAAGTGGTCAATAATAACTAAAGGCCAGCATTTGTCGTGCTTTGTAGCTCATACAGTGAAAGGCCAAACAAAGAAAGTTAGGGTGTTTGACACTGGCCAGGCTAGCTGAAATTTAAGTTGTTTGGCAATCAATTGAATGATGCCTTGTGGATTGTGTGGGGAAGTGCTGTGTTTCTGCTTGTATACCTTAACAGGTGGTTCAGTGGACCAGTTACACAAGTGAACAGTACCTTTGGAACTAATAGCACTATTGGTTTCTCAAGTACATTTGAGAGGAAGATGCATGCAATTCAAAACTATGGCCTTCCATCTTTCCCCTTTGTGCCAGTTTCCCTAGCAACGCAACAATAATGATAATAATAATTGATAAAAACTATAACATTATCATGAATAATAATGATAGCGATAGTAAATGATACATTTATAACAAACTATAATACATTATAATTATCGATTAGGCTCGCAAGACCCCCTGTATTGATGGCCATATTTGGGCAGTTAATGCGTGTATTTGCTGCATAAGTCTTTGATAGGGATGCCTAATCCATGATTGACAGGTGAAACCCATTTTACTCATAAAGGCTTTTATTAATTCATAAGCTTATTCTAGAAATGACCTGCTGCACATGAATCTCATACACATTAAAGCATCCCAGAACATCTGATAGATGTGTGATAGAACACCTATAACACATGCAGACCGGAATCTAATCTGAAGATAATTAAGATATCTTTTCAATTGTACATCGTATATCTAATTTTATTCATAAAAAAAAAGAATAAATACCTTGTTTGATAATGGAAATTAACAAAAAATAACCTCCCCAAAAAACTCTCAAATGGTGTTCCCTTACTTGAGATGTAGTTCCTCAGCCCTCAGCGTGTCCTCCTCAACCTTCTGTCTCAGTCCTGTCTCTGCTCGAGATGTCCCAGCGAACTCCCCTTTTTGTATGGTGATAAAGGGTGGTTAAATGCGCTTGGTAAAAACCCATTTCATCGCATCGCGTGGTGCTTGGTTCTTCTTACTTCCTGTCCTCACGACACGTATCACTTGGCAGTAGCTATACGACGTGGATTATAGCCTGCACACCCTACACCCTGTGGTATTAATTAAAGTATTTGTTTTTGTTGAGATGTATACTCTAGTGCTAAGTGTTAAAATATTACTGGCCAGCATAATCTTACTCAACTCAACACAAGCACATTCAATTCTATTTTCCAAGAACAATAAAAATCCAATGGAACATTACGTGATCTCTGATGATGATGCCCATCATAGCCGTTAAGGTCTGTCCTTCTGAGAGCACGCAATGCTTGATTCTTTGTGGTAACGCGATCACGCTAGGAATGACTTTATTGGCCTGTGAAAATTAACATGAGACGTTTTATTTGGTAAAACAATCCCCAGTTGATAATACAAGGCCAGGGTATGAAATACGGGCCATGCATCAAATCCATGTGGACATCCTGCCATGATTGAGTCTCCAAAGCAAATCAGGCGTTTCAGTCAGTCACTTGTCTGTATGATGGGACTTATTATTAAATAGTATTAAATAAGAGGGGTTGTGTATTGTGCATTTAGCGTTGGTCCCCATGCAGTGGCAGGCTTTGTGGCTTCACATGGATGGTGGAGGGCGTCATGGCATGCCCGGAGAGCTTGAACTGGGGCCATGCTGGTCTCGTAAATGCCCTCGAAGCTGTTGCATTGAAGTTAGGGGAGCAAAGGGGGCACGCAATGAGCAAAAACATAAACAGTGACCTTTGACCCAGGACACAACATACAGGAGGCAGACGTTTTATGGAACATAAACACCCACATAAATTATTCCAACATACTCAGTGCTGTCTATACCTCATGTCAATCAACATGGTCAGTCAGAACTCCAAAGCCCGTCCCCAGCTCTCTTCATCCAGCTTAATGGCTGTCTTCTTGTTGTATTGGCTTCATTATTACCCTCACTTAATTTTGTAATTTTGTTTCCATTAAATGTATTGAGATTATACGTGTGGAAGTAGGTTTATTGGAAAATATGCCTTTTTATGGTTATTTTGCATAAGATAAAACATGGACTGATTCTATATTTGTCGCCCACAATCTCCTCATAGACTTTTTTTTTTATCGGGGAGCTTGAATGGATATATTTGGAAAACCAATGAAATGTACACTTGGCTCACAAGGTTTGGGGATTTGGTGCGTGGTAATGCGAGCTTCGTAATGAAAGCTGGCTGATGCTGGAAAGGCGCTGAGTCAAGACCTATCTATGGTCTAGTCACACAAAAACAATGCAGCACATCCATATCTGAAATGTCAAGTATTAACTAAGGATGAGTAATGCTGAATGACTTTGAAGACGGAAAGGAACACAGCGGGCAAATGAGATGTCAATTCGTTGATTTATTGCAGTTCCTAAGGCCTAGCTTTAACCAAACCTATTTTTCTATATAACAAACACGATTGAGAACATTTAGCTGACGTTTGGTGTATATCTATGAAACAATTAAAGTTTTGAATTCATTCAAACGTATTGGTGTACATTCCATTGAAAAGTAAGTAAGCAGTAGGTGAAGTCGATGGTTGGTTTTACAGGTAACTTATAAGACAAACACTACTGCACAGTATATGACAACACAACCAATAACTTATAACACCGTAAATGATACCACGTGAGATACGTAGCAGAATCAATGCTGCATGATTTGCCACGCCCAGGTTTGCAGGTTCATTCTGTGAAGAAAAGCACAGGGAAAAAAAATTAGGTTAGGTTTAAAGAAAAGTTAATAAATATAAATCTAAATATAAAAATATATAAATTTCCCATTCGTATCTAATTCAAGCCATACCTTTAACTACCAGTTTGGCGGTGCACTCTGCCCTGCCCAGGGCGTTTTCTGCAACGATTTTATACTCCCCGCCGTCCTGGGAGGCCACTCTCTGGATGTACAAGGAGCACACGCCGGACGCGTTGGTCATGTAGTAGTGGTTGTCGGAGCTGATGCACAGGTCGTTCAGGTGCCAGGTGACGCTGGGCGTGGGGCATCCCCGCACGGCACACGTCATGTACAGCTGGTACCCCTTTGGTGGGCTGTGCACCTTCAGAGGGACCAGGATGGATGGAGGTCTCTCAAAGTTGACCTCCACGGAGCTGCCGCTGCTGGTCACCAGGGGAACTACAGCAGAAACGAGAAGACTTAGAGGAACGTGAAGCTAGTGCTGCTCCCTCGAAGCTCACCCCTTCCACCTCCAATAATGGAAACATCTTCAGACTCTACTTCAGGATTCCTTTTGTTATCTTACGAATTTAGAGTGCACTTTGTTGAAATGTATTGGCTCTGATGTCAAAAAAAAAATTATGTACTTCCAAAAACAAAAAGAATCCACTAACCTTGCCAACCTCATGTTCTGCTTCCTATAGCAACTCTGCCCTCAGTCCAGTCGTTTTTTTAGAAACTAGTCTGTAGCTGCTCCAATCTTGATTGTATGCTTTGATTGTGCTCAGCTTTTAACTTTTAAAGTTGCCTTTGACAAAAGCAACTAAATGTAAATGTCTAAAGTTAGAATCAACTATTTAGTTTAATGTGTGTGTTGTACTTTAGGTGTAATCCAAGACCCCTATCCCGTAGTGAATCTCTGAACAACACAAACACCCACCTCTGTTGCAGTCCACGCCCCACGTGGGTGAATCCGAAGGGTCCGACAGGCCCATGTCGTTCTTGGCAAAGACGCGGAAGTGGTACTGTCTCCCGGGCAGAATGTTGATGGCTGTGTATGTGTGGCCGAAGAGGCGGTCCGCTATGTTCTTCCATACCCGGGTCCCGGACTCGTGCTCCGCCACCACGTAGTACAGGCGGTCATCCAGCTCCTCGTCTGGAGACGGGGCCCATGAGAGGACCACTCTGCCTTGGACGGTTTGCTCGATCTCCACCGGCCCCGGGCTCTTGGGCTGGTCTGGAAACATATTGAGGGAAATATTGAGCGCTTTCTTAATTCATTCCGGGCGTGAAGGTCTGGTCTGAACTGAGATTTTGTCGACCGCTATTTCTGCTCACCATAGTGTGTTCAGTTGTATATTCTATGGGTGTTTAAGCATGATGAGTGGTCTGTAATCTATAATCTACGATGTATTCGATGCTACCTCTCTTCAACCCTTAGACCCAGGCACCAAGATACAAATGCAGGCCATTAGTTCAGATTCGATGCATTTGACTATTTCAACTCTTTAGACTAGAACAACCTTGCGTGTAAACCTGCATGCTGTTCCGTCCACAATTCGAGTTTGTTCCAGTTCAATAACCAGTATCTTATGTGAAGTCAAAAGTCCAACTTTCCAGTTTTCCATCCTTAAATATGGATCTTGGTCTTTGGCTTTGTCAGAGGCTCCCTTGTGTGTTATTGTACCAACTATCAAAATTCCTCCGCTGGGGTCACACAAAGTAATCATGGAGTAGATCTGTTTTTCTGCACTTACCTGTGACTCTAACCTCAATGTCAAATACAGCCTCCCCCACCGAGTTCTTGGCCATAATGGTGTAGATTGCTGAATCGCTACGTTTGGAAGAGGGAATCACAAGCTGGGACATTCCCTCTGTGTTGATAACATTAATCCAGGAGGAGATTGGTTCATTGTCCTTCATCCAGGTGATTTCCGGAGGAGGTTCACCCTTTAGAAAAGAAACAGAATAAGATGGATAATATGCGACTAACAATTACACACATGATTAAACCAGGGCATTCTGTTAACTGAAATGCATATGGATTTATTAGAATAACATGTGTAGCCTAATCCTAACTTACTTTTTCTGTAGTTTGTATTTAAAGCCAATCTGTTATATCACTGAAAGTCATGTAAAGTTAAAAACAAAACATTATTATCGGTGCCAACCCTCCATTCCATACCTCGTAATTAACCTTCACACGCACAGAGTTCCCAGCTCTGACCACAATGAAGTCCTCCGGGTCTTTAAAGCGCGGCCTCACTAGATAAATACAAATACACACAACCTTTAAAGCAAAATGTCGACGGGGGAAAATCCAGTGTTATCCATGCTGATGGGGTCCAACGCGCTGAACGCTTGTATGAACTTACTATTGGGATTCTTGGCACACACCACCGGGGAGGGGGGGCTAGGGCCACCGGCCCCGGACTCATTAATGGCTGCCACTCTGAACTCGTACTCCGCTCCTTCCGTGACGTCCTTTACTGCGTAGCTTAGAGCTGAGGATGGAGGGCATGGTTGGGGAAGGAATTAGAAATATACATTAAAAAGATGCTCTTCCTAGAAGCGTCTTTAGGTAGCCAAGACATTCAGCCAATAGAGACCTTCGATGGGCTCGTTAAGGGGATTCAGGGCGATCCACTGGTGCGTGTCCTTCTTGCGTTTCTCCAGCTGGTAGCCGATGATTGGCACCCCTCGGTCGTTCTCCGGGGGAGTCCAGGTCAAGGTGATGCAGGTCTTGGAGGCACTGACCACTGCGGGTGCCCCCGGCGGCCCTGATAAAACTGAAGGAACGATGGGATAATGATCATGAATATTTGACTGTGACTCAATATCCCAGCTCTGGATAATGCATGCAAGTATGTAGTGGTAAAAAAAAAAGGCATTCAGCTCAAAGTAGACATATCCAATGTTTTTTAGTTTTGGAGCAAGAACATGAATAGGTTGTAGGATAACCTTCTATACCAACTGCAGGGTTTCAGCTACATGAAGAACTACATGAAGAACCTTAACAAGACATGGTTGTCTTCTCTAACTAACTCACTCATCACGCCGGCCGTGATGCTGTCCGTCGTCTCCAAGGCGTCGCTCAGACCCTCTGGGTTCTGGGCGAATATCCTGTAGTGGTACCTCTTGCCGTGGGTCACGTTGCGGTCCCTGTAGCTGGTCTTGTCAGCCGAGACGTCCCCCAGGGCGCTCCACAGACCCTGGCCCTCCTGCTGCCGCTCGATGACGTAGTTGGTCACGCCCGAGCCTCCGTCGTCTTTGGGCGGTTTCCATGTGATCTCGATCAAGGACGAGGTGGTTTCCAGAACCTCTATTGGGCCGTCTGGTGGGCCGGGCCTGTCTGTTGGGAGGGGGATGCTATGTTTATAATTCCAATAAGTTACAGTAAGTATAAGTGCAATGGAAATTGTGTCACTTCTCAAATTGTACGTCGATTTATTTTGGCCTCCAATGGTACAGTACCTAAAACAATCAGATTGGATTTAGCCTCCACTGCCCCGAATGGGTTTTGCAGTTGGATTGTAATATTGCTAGTGTCGGTCCTCAGGCAGTCTCTCAGCAACAGGCGGCTGTGGTTGGACTCCTTCACGATCTTGGCCCCGGCCCCGTCCTTCACCTCAACGCCGTCCTTAAACCACTTGATCACCAAGCCCTCCTGCGGCGGGAAGGGCATCTTGAAAGCGGCGTTCTGACCGACCCGTACGATGACAGGCCGGGAGAACTTATGAAGGTCGTCGGGATCAATTACAGGCACGTCTGTCAGAAACACAGAGCAAAGGGCGGTGACTACCTTGAGGCTGCCAGTTTCTTAGTGTTTTCTGGGGGTGAAAGTGAAACTGTACCTCCAACAGTGAGCTTTCCCTGAGTGCTGTGTTCTCCCGAGACGAAGCTGTACAGCGCGGTGTCATCGTCTCCGCACTGCATTACTGTCAGTTTGTGACGCGTTCCATCTTGGGTGATGCTGATCCCTTTTGATTTGGCAGTCAACTTGTGAAAGAAAAAAGGTGAAAGTCTATTATATGAATGTGTCAACACTAGCCAGATGCGTAGCATGTAGGCGGGAAGTGTAGACGTACCTGCTGTCCATCTTTGAACCAGGCTCCGTCACAAACCGTATGCGTGTTAACAATCAGTTTGGTTTGCTGGCCACGGGTGGCATAAATATCGCCAAGTCCATTTTTAATCCCAGTCTCTAATGTAAGTGTAGATACAACTAAAGTTAGTTCATATTTTCTTACATCACATACATCTGTCTTATTTTTCTATCTGGCTTTGAGACACACTGTGCAAATAGGGTTTTAGATTTTGATAAATGACATATGATATACTGTACTTACAGTGCAAAATGATGTATCCCAAGCAAGCACAGGCATTAAGTTTACAGGTTTACACTCAGGAAAAACAAAGGAACACAAGATCCTTCGGAGAATACATCGGACTACTGTTATTCCAGGCATGAAGCAGGAATGTCATAACATGTTTTATGTTGGTTTTGTGGCTGTATTAAATCAGATGTTAATAAGGGGGAAGTTATTAGCTATTTATATTCTAAAAGGAAAAGAGAACAATTTTTAGGATTATTATTTTTTTTAGTATTCTTGTTTAATAAACTTGCCAAAGCATATCTTTTAGTATTACAGTATTTATGTGGCTCTGTCTTACCAGCCTCACTAGGTGCTGAATGAGTAATACCTTGCTCAAGCATTTCCCCACCAGCTCGCCCATCTGTGAAGCCTACTGATGGACAACAAGTCATGGGCCACACTGTCTTGGATATTCAACTGATGCACTATCAAATGTATGTACGATGAAATATAAAGTGAATTATAAATAAATACTTAATCCATATTTGAGTCGGCAAATGTCAAATCCAATTCCGTAAGGGTTCTTTCTACCCCTAACCACGTCAGATCCAACCAAACTATTTATTTATATTTATTTATTTACTTAAAATCTATTTATACTTAAAAACAGAAATAAACATTACTCCTAGCCACATTATGATCACACTGAGAACTGTTTAGATAGCTGGCATGTGAAGGATGTGCAGAATGTTTTTATTGACATAATAAAAAATAGAATAATAAATAATAATAGAAAAATTACATTACATATCAGTTTGAATGTGTTGAAATTGGTTCCATTTCCGAAAATGTATTTAAAATGCAAATTCAATGTACATTACATATATTCACGATGACATGAGGGGTTAATCTGTCAAAACAACAAGGCGTTCACATGCCTTGGAAAAGACCACCAAGGCAGTACATTTGAAACCCTCATGGTCTAATATCATGGTCTCACAGATCTATTATCATAGCCTTTGTTCTTACCTAGAGGAGCGTCCTCAGGTGGAGGTTCACCTCCAGATGAACCCTCATTAGTGGCTGCTGATTGGTCCACGGTTGCAGCAGCCTCTTTGGCCTCTTTCGCCTTGGCCGCTTTCAGCTCGGTTATTTCTCCTCTGACTTTGACCAGCTTCTCTTGCTGCTCCTGGGCAATCTTGGCCAGGTCTGCCCCCGAGCCCCCAGCCCTGGTGGTCTTCCTTTCAACCGGTTTGCCTCTCATTGCGTCTTTGTCAGCTGTCAAAAGAATCAAGGGTGTTCGCTAGGTAAGGAGCGATCGTTATCAAGCACGATTACATCCATTGTGAGTGCTATCGGTTTTCTCTAAAATTTCTCTAATGGTTCCTCTGTAGAAAACACAAAAAACCTACGGTCAACGAGAAGCCATGCGTTGCATGATTTGATGCCAGCCCAGGCGGAATAGATCCCTTTGTCCACCACCATACAGTCCTTCACCACCAGTCGGTGGATCAGCTTGTCCTCCGACACCTCGATGTCGTACTTATCCCCTTGCTCCAGGGGCTGGTTTTTGCCAAACCACAGGATCCTGGAGAAGGGGTTCGACAGGACGGCCTCAAACACTGCATCTTGCCTCTCAATCGCGCTCACCTCCTGTATTTTCACCAAGAACTCGATGGGCGGGACTGTAGAATCATAAAATAGTTCTTGCATAAGTATTGAAATTGCCGAAACAATCTCAAATGTTAGTTATTGTGCAACAATATTTGTATACGTACGATACCTCACATATTGAACACCTCACATAAATTTGTCGTGGAGAAGCAGTTTTCTTAGGCCCATTTGCACGTACTTTTAAACTCGGTGGAGAACACATTGACGCCCTCCACATCAATCTGGTAAAGCCCAGCGTCATCAGGCATGAGATCTTTGATGCTGAAGATGTACTTCCTGCCCGTCAGTTTAAGAGTGTGCTTCATCTTATCCCCCAACTCCTTCGTATATGGAACCATCTCACCATCCTAAAGCAGATCAAAACGGTCTAGCTGTAACAAAATGTACCGGGGTACAGCTGCCATTCTGAGCCTTAGTCTCCCTCAGTTGATTTTGTTGTTGTCGCTGAGCATTTTTCTTCTTGCCAGCTGTAGCCCTTTATCCGTAACGCTGTAATGGTGTTTATTTAAAAACATTGTTATACAGCCTGACCCAAACTCTGCGTTCTCTACTGGTAACGGCCTGGGATGCCCGCTGACATTGTCTTTGAGTGAGCAAGAGCACAAACGAGTCCAAATGGTGGGGAAGTATTATATATTATATATATATATATGAGAGATTTCATATATTTTATATTTAACTCAAAACGTCTACTTACTATATGGCAATGAGTGTCTTTGTTTGTGACAAACCTTGTACAGGAATATCCGGCTGCTCGGTTCAATGAGATCCAAATCAATTTCCATAGACGCTGTTCCATCTCCAACCACTTGAATAGGCTTCAGATTTGAAATGCTTTTAACAAACTGCATTGATTAAAGAAGGGAAAGAAAATGTATTATATATAAATACATATGAACAGCAAGACAGCAAAAAAATGGGCATTTTTCCAAAGGCAACTCTCTCTCGCTCTCTCTCTCACTCACTCACTCACTCACTCACTCACTCACTCACTCACTCAAACAATTGACAAACCTCTGCTTGCTCCTCCTGTCTGTCTTTCTTCATCGCGTTGAGTGTCTTGAGCATCCAGCGGAAGTCTGTGATTCCGAACTCTCTACAGATGCTCTCGTAGTCCTTCTTCTCCGCGCTGAGCAGAAGCTCCCAGAACTTTGGATCTATCTCTCCCTCTTTCTTCTCCGTTGCCTGCGCTTTGGGCCGAATCTTACTGGACAATGTAGAAAGAAATGGCAAAATGAGTGTGCTAATTAAAATCAATAAACAACCCAATTAAGTGAAAGGAGCAGATATTGGTTCATGAGTAAGTACAAATGATGCTGTATTAGAAGAAGAAGAAGAAGAAGATACATCATTATGCTGATATGATATACAATAGGACACAGTAGTGCAGTGTCGATCACCTTTTCCTTGTAAGCACAGAAGTAAAATTGACATCTGCAGATACGACCGGAGATGCTTTCGCTTTGTTCTTCTTGAAGCCAACTGAACGAAGAAAAGGTCAGTGTTATTTGACTGGCAGCTAGGAAACTTTCAAAATTAATACTGTACCTAACACATATATTTGTTTACCTTCGATTACATTCAGGACCACCGTGACCACGGCTCTCCCGTATTCATTGGCAGCAAAGCATTTGTAAGTGTCTGCTTGATCGGACGAAACATTGACCATCTAAATGTTCAAAGAAAATATAGAAGTAAATGTGTTAATAGGGTTTTATTAGATGGGCTTTAAAGATCTGTAGATGTCACAACGGAATGTATTATAAGTGCCATGAATCATTTATTTAACACATTACGCCTATTGGGCGTAATGTGAAGTGGGCTTGAGGTTAATAACCGGGGACAGGGAAGTTATACTCCATAGAAGCTGCTGATCAACTTCTACTTTGTACGTTTTCCGACGAAGTTGTTTGACGTCATTGAGTCTCTGCCACTCCTGCGGGTTTTCTAGCTTGGCGGCTCTCCATCTGCTCCTAACTGTGCTATATTTGTGTCCTTAATGTACACGACTCCTCCATTGGCCATATGGCATCGTAAAGACACTTGATAGACCCTATCACTTGCCTCAAACGTGTGCTCATCGGAGACGGGGTCGTATTTAGCCTGGTACCTCGCAGGGTCCGACACATCGCCATTATTTCTGCTCCACGTCACCGTCGGCCTTGGTTCCCCGATGATGATGGCCTTAAAATAGGCCAGTTTACCTGACGGAGTCACGGGAAGCCAAACCAGGGGTCAGCGGCTTCATGTGGTGATATATCCTCAGAAAACGGATTTATTTAACCAGGTATAAGTCTCATTGAGATTTAAAATCTCTTTTCAAGAGAGACCTGGCCAAGAGGGCAGCATAAAACAAACAAATACATTAAGGTTTCGTACAAACAAAAACGCACAATTTTCACACAATTAAAAGACATTTTTGGGATTTCATAGTTAAGGAATTAGACACAGGAACAATTTCCAATACTTCCACATTCTAGGTCCTTTAGTAATGAGCCAAAGGCATCAAATGAAATCAATTCAGACAATTTGAAGTCTTTCTGGAGGGTGTTCCAAGCTGAGGGGGCAGCATATTTAAAACTTTTTTTTTTTTTTTTTTGAAGCAGACTGGATGAATACAGCCTGATCAAATGCATTCGATGTGTTAGTATTATAGGCTGCCGTAGACCATGAGATTAACCCATTTTATTAATATAAGATAATATGGTTGCATTCAGCTGCAGAGGGTGACAGGGTGTGATAATTAACACTACTTAATATATTGAAATATCTTAAACAATATCGCTCATTTAACACGAATGCACAGCAATGGTACTAGCTTAAAATAAATGTATCACAAAGTTGCCACAGGTCGTAAACATGGAAACCCAGTCCTTCTTAGAACTCTCAGCCCCTAATGCATTTTGTTTTTATCTCATAATGACCGACTTTGTGCTGAAACTTACACTTACACTTCACGCTTCGACAAGGGCTATACTAGTCAGAATTGTGTCCTAAGCTAAAAACTAAAACTCAAACGCTGACGTTATTCCTTCCTGAGGAAGAATTTGTTAGTATCATAATATAGTACAAGTCAAATTGTATGATCTTTAATTGATATACATATATATCATACATATATCTGTATGACTCAGCCATCTGCCGGTCGTTGAAGCTCAGGACCAGAGTCTTGTGTTCCCTTAGTTCCTGACCTTAGATTAACCCTTGCAGCCTGCACCCTTTGTTGTCCTCGACAATGGCTGTGTCTGCTACATACCTTATGACCGGGATAACAGCCCAAACTAACAGACCTACCTTCTTGGATGGTCAATGCGATGGGCTTGCGTGTAAAGTCAGGGTGGCTCTTCCCCTCTGGTATCGTCTCCACAAACTGCGTGATCATCACCCCAGGCACCTTGGATCGCTTCTTAATGCCCACTGGACAGAAATACAGTGAAACATAGTGAAAAATAATGACTTGCGAAAAGGTAACAAACTAATCAAACCAGTATCACTATGACTTTTATTGTATTTCAGTTTGAGAGAAGGATTGATTCCAGATTAAAGAGATGCTCACACTTGTCATGCTAAAAGCTATTCTAATACAGGAGATGGTATTAGAATCTTTGTTATGTATTGTAATTTGATCTGAGCATTTTTCAGTGAAACACACGTCTTTTAATTATTGCTATTCAGTTATTTCTGGGATGCTTTTATCAAAGGCGCAAAATATTAAGGAGTGAATACAAACACTGGACATTCTGCAGATTGCTCAAGGGTGCTACCAGGTAGACTAAGTCAGTTGGGATTCGAACCCAGAACCGTTCCGCTGGGGGGTTGGAACACCTAAGCCCCTAGACCATACTTAAAATTCATACATAAATCAGATATGTAGATCAAATCACCTACATACCTGTGTACGCAAAACAAAAACGTACAGGTGTGTGTGAACAAGAATTCATCCTGTCTAGGTTTTGGTTAATGCCCAACAGCTGAGATGTGAACCGTGGTCCCCTAAGCCTACCTTCATTACCATCAATACCGTCAACAGCAGGCCCTGATGAAGTGTAATCACATATGAACAACAATGATAAGAGTGGACTCAACGAGAAAACAAGAGCAATAAGAAGCTAATATACACACAGATCAGTAATGTCATGTAAAACTAGATGGAAACTAGATGTTGCGCTCTAGTTGGCATACTTCACGTTTATTATTTAAAATGTTTTACACAGTTTACTCTCTACAGTACATTGATTTGTTTTAGATTCTGACCCTATGGCAGTTATTCTACATTTGCAATATGTTGGAACTGAGCATTTGTTTATGTTATGTAGCAGAGCCTGAGGCACGAAGTGGTTCAGCTCTTCCTTGGAACCTGATGACCAGGAGAAGTGGAAGTGGGACAGATTACCCTTCTAAATTGTTTTATTACACTTTGGGTTCATGGTGTTGTATAAGGATTTAAAAGGCATTGTGTACACAACCATGGAGAACAACAGAAAACCGCCAAGTGAGGCTGATTACAGGTGTGTTCCCTTGTTGGTTAGGATCTGAACACCATGACATGTCATATAGAAATACACAGAAATATAGTGTGTTTGGCCCTGGTTCATTTGTTGAATCATTAATCTTGTCACATATTTCATTTTCTCATCATTCCTCCCCATAGGGTGTCTCTCTCTGTCTCTGTCTCTCTCTCTCGGTCTCTCTCTCTCTGTCTCTCTCTCGGTCTCTCTCTCTCTCTCTTGGTCTATCTCTCTCTGTCTATCTCTCTCTTGGTCTCTCTCTCTCTCTCTCTCTCTCTCTCTCTGTCTCTCACTTTCACCTTTTCTCTCTCTCTTTTCCTCGCCCCTCTTTCAACTTCTATCTCTCTTTCCCTCGCCCCGCTCTTTCTCTCTGCCTTTGTTCTGAGGAGCTTCAGGACGTTACCCGTATCTTCTCATAAGCCCTCTTTACACAAACGTTTTGAAGCTCTGTGCAATCACTCATTTTCTACAGTTGCTATAACGTTTTGCAAAGAGAGATGTTTACTTTGTCGAAACAGGCAGGAATGTTTTAACGAGAGATGTCAAAAACCACATACATTCAACCTAGATTGACAACAACATTAGTAGAATCTAGATCCTTCTCGTGTGTGAACAGGGCCATGGACTCATTATTACACACTTCTACTATCGAGAGAGTCCACTTAGTAAACAAGCCCAAAGCAAGGCAATAACGGGGAACTCCAACATTAGTGTCCCCTTAATTACTTCTGAGCTTCATTAGGCTTTTATTAAACTAGGATTGCATTGTTTAATTCTAATAACCAATACTGAGCCTGGCAGGAGGAGCTTTATCCACCAAGAGAAAATATAAACATATTACTGGACACGTTAGAGAAACTAGTGGGGAGGTTAGTCGCTTACCTTGGCCAGTGGCCGTCCCAATGGACTCCTGCGACTTTTTCATCATCTTGGCTTCCGTAGACACTGGGAAGAATCAGAAATGTTGTCTCCGCTGCAACAAGAAAAAGAGGAGAAAGACAAATATTTATGAGCCACCTCAAATGCTAAGAGCATCTCAGAAAGTCAAATCGTTGTTTTTTGTGCCTTTTGACTATTGTTCAAAGTATTACTGAAATTATGAAAATATTCTCATTGTATTTGGAAGGCTACATATATACATATAAAGGTATTCATATAAACATATCCCAGGTTATCTGGGAGTCTTTAGGATTGCCTGTGTAAATGCTAGCCTAAATGGTAGATGCACTGCATTTATATCATATTTTACCTCTCACACACATGCACACACACACACACATGCACACACACACACACTCATACATTCACACACACACACACACACACACACACACACACACACACACACACACACACACACACACACACACACACACGTG
>OOFG01000723.1:0-14734 GCA_900323295.1 Molva molva | reverse complement strand
TGAGCCGCTCCAAGCTGTCGCGCCACCTCCAGGGTCTGGTGTTCCGCTGCCAGCAGTGCACCTTCACCTGCTCCAGCAACAAGGCCCTGCAGCAACACCTGCTGAAGCACACCCAGCTCAAGCCCTACCAGTGCCAGCTCTGCTACTACGACAGCGGGCGGCGCTACCAGCTGGAGGAGCACCTACGCCTGGAGCACAAGGTCAGCCGTCTCTCCGGGTGTCTTTGGAGGGCTTTAGCCAGTTCTCGTGGATGAGGGATGGAGGACGGCGTGTATGTGTGAGTCGTATGTGGGTTAGCACAGGGTCAACGGTACAGTGAAATGTGTTGTCCGGGGAAAAACAGGTCAGCTCAGCAGTAAGAGCACTGGTCGCAATAACGGCACTAGTCCTATAAGGTTAAAATATCCTTATAGGAATAGCAATAAAAAATTGAATGGGATAAATATAACACTATGTAAATATATTAAAATGAAGATTGATATGTAAAAGTAATAGTGACAAGTGTATACCATAGTACTACACATTGTTTAGCCCTGGTACATGCAATACAGTGAATGGATGCAATCCTGGTTGCATGGGTGATTGACAGAGGGAATCAAACCATCACCCAGACATTGTTTATATAGCATGCCTGGCTGGAACACAAGGTCAGCTAGTTGTGCTTGAAGAGTCTTTCTCCAAACATTCCAAGCTATCGTGGATTGGTGGTTGATAACCGCATACATATGGCTCTGTGGGATATTGATGGGCCAGTGGATAGCCGGAAAGTTGTGGGTTTAAACCATGGATGTATTATAAAAACAGTGCTTCCATAACCCCATTAATTTCCCCCATGCTAAATGACTCAATGAGATCATATGTATCTATAATTAATTTGTAACGTTTGGCAGAGACTTTTATCCAAAGCATCTTACAACACCGTTAGCACATACATTCATTGAACATAAGCATACATGCTTTTGTCTTTACCTTCTCTAAGTTTGAAGTATAGTCGGGCAGACATTGTGTTTTGCAACATGAGCGCTCCAGGGTAGGGCTAAGAGTCAGTAGGGCTGGAGGGAAGGTGCAGGGAGGGTTTAATAAGGTGTGCTTAGAATATCGATGGCGTGTCATTTCCTGCTCAACGCCAGGCATTTCCTAAAGGCAGGAAACTCTTCTGTGATACCTAGCGTCTCATCTTCCATCTGGTTTTTGAAAACCTATCCTTTTTTACTACTTTATGATTTCCCTTCTTCTTTTCACCTTTATTTATGTATTTGTTTCATGTTATATTATTTTGAATAATTAGTTAATTCATCTTTTTTTTTATTGTTTGTTCATGTAACATGGGTATATCCCTTTTTTATCTGCATTACGTACTTGCTTCTTTTTTGTACTATTCCATCTCTGGAAAGGGGAAGTGATACTTCAATGGATTGGAATAACAAAACAAATAAACATTACCCATGAGAAAAGGAGAACATAATATCTGAATATATGTGTACCTAATGTGGGAATAGAATCTTTCTCATAGGGTTTAGCGAAGACCAGAATAGATAATCCACAATAAACAGCTTCACTTTCTGTGTATTTCAAAACAACTTACACACAGAAGCCATCCCCAAGCTTCACGTCTCTGTGTTTGTTGTCTCAGTGATTCATTCTAGTCTGCGTGCTTCAAATTCAGACAATCTCCACTTTGGGGCTGTTCTTGAGAACTCTTTCAGAGTCATAAACGCTATGATCAATCTATGAATTTGACCAAACAGACTATCCTACCGTCATGAATGGATTTATGGAAGTCTAAGCCATTATTTCCTACATAATCGTTATTTCAGCTTTTTTGCTACCATTATGTTTCTGCCCATTCCGCCTCTTTTGCAGTCCTAAACATCCCACATCCTTCTTCTTCTTCCTCTACTACTGAGTTTTTCCTTGCCCTTGGGAGGGCTTTAGGGTTACGGGGTGTTGTATGAAGTGGGGCTGTAAAGCCCTTTGAGATTAACTGTGAGTAAGGGCTGTAAACATAAAATTGACTTGACTTGGAACAGGACCCAACTGATAAAAACCTCCTTCCTGTGTTTCTATCAGGTGGTCCGGAATTTTGAGCTGATGGGCCGTGTGAACCTGGACCAGCTAGAGATGATGAAGGAGTTTGGCAGCAGTGCTGAGGATGTGGAGGAGAAACAAGAGGAGCAGCAGGAGCAGCAGCAGCATCAGAAGGAGGAGGAGGAGGAGGAGATGATGGCGGTCGACATGGTGACGGACGGACGAGCGTCATTCGAGGAGGAGGAAGAAGGTGAAGATGAAGAAGACATGGAAGCGGAAGAGAGCGCCGGGGTAGAACAGCGAGGAACGAACGATGGAGTGATGGCAGAACATGAGGAAGAGGTGGAGAGAGAGGAAGAGGAGGTGGCAGCTAAGGAGGTGACGGAGAAGCCTGTCACTCAAGGTAAATGGTCATCGGTGTGCCGCCTTTTGTTTTTGTTTTTTTGGTTAAATTCTCATTTGTTTTGCTTCACATTATATATGTTATCTTCTTCTTGGATGGCTGTATAACTTTCAAACTCACAGATAACCATACCTCGTCTGTCAGTATAATAAATATAAATATTAGATTAAATACATTGCCTACATAAACTTTGCAACGACATACATCACTTTACAAACAGTAAAATAATATGACCATTAGTGCAAAAAGAACCAAGTTGAAATCGTTGCCACGGCTACAAAAGAAACAAAAAGGAAAAATCCATATATTCTTTAAGAAACATAGATAATAGATATGAATAGATGGAAAATCAATGTCTGCCTTTCTATGTCCTTCCATTTTTATAAACCACTATGCACAAGGCTGACTACTTATCTGATCTCCATTTCCCAGAAGACATTGCGTCTCCCGGCAGCTGCTGCAGCAGCAGCAGTGGTCTGAACGGCCTGGAGAAGCGCCTGCCCTGTGAGTTCTGTGGTCGCTGCTTCACCAACAGCACAGAGTGGGAACGACATGTGCTCCGGCATGGCATGTTAGTACTCCCTTTAACCTCCTTTAACCTCTTGCTTTCCTAATCCACTCTCAACCAACACAATATAGGGATACAAATATACCATTTGGGTTACCATACTTACGTTTGTAACCTTTATATTGCGCTGTGGTGATAATTTAATATATGCCATTTGGTGGACATTTTAATCCAAAGCATCTTTCAATCGCTTGAGTGTATTTGTTTTTTATAGCACCAGTGGTCCCTCATTATGTTAAAATATGCGCTCTATCCAGATTGATTGGTATGTTGTTAATTTATGTGTCTTTTTCATATGTATTTATCTTTTTTTTCTCTGACTGTTGCACTTTTTTTACTCACAATGTACGTCAGAATGTCACTAATCAATGTGTCTTTTTCCCCCAGAATAAATAAAGGTTTTGATTGATTGGTGATTGATCGATCGGATTGTACGCAGATTGACCCACATTGACCCACATTATATTTACACTTTGTCTCCCGCTATAGGTCGTTAAAGAAAATGGTGACGGACCCCAGTGCTGCTCCGGAAGTCCTGGAGGCCCTGGCCCCGCCTCCTGCGGAGTCCTCCGTCACGATGGACCCCGGATTAGATCTGTCCAGTCACCACACAGAGGAAGTGGAGGGGGAGGAGGAGGAGGAGGAGAACGGGCCCTCTACTGACTCCTTACAGACCACTCCAGATCAGAACATGGAAAACAAAGAATCGCTCTAAACCAAAACAAAAAACGATAAACAGTTTGGTGCAAAAAAAAAAGATTTAGGGCCTCATTAGAAACTATTCAAAAAAAAAAGTATGGGGTACAATAGGGGCTGAGTTGGGTGTTCAAGATAATAGCGTAAGTATAAGTAAAACAAAGAAGAAAGGGAAATGTGAAACGGAAAAGATCGTTGAAGTTTTTTTTTTTTTTCTTTGAGCGTTCATGGTTTTTTTAAATGTTACATTTTAGAGCTACTAGGTCATGCCACATTCGACTTGTTCTTCATAAATGGCTGAACCCCTACTGTGTGGTCCCCTAGGACAGATCTATATATTAATATATTGGTAACCAATAGTGAACAGATCTCTAGACGTGCTTGTCGAAATATACAATCGAAAGATTCCACCTAGATTCATCTACTATGGTAATTGTTGAGATTGTCGTCCAAAACTGAACTAAATTGAGGCATTTATTGTTTAAGCACCTTTGAATAACCCTGCAATCCCAAACCTCTACCTGAAAGAAAATGGTAAGGTGTAAAAGCATTTAACTCTTCTTTTGTCCCCTGTAGAGCTACCTTTCTTATTTAATAATTGAAGTTCAGAGTTTTACATCTTAGCCTTGTTTTAACTATGTATACGTATTCCTTGCGGAATAGTTGCACCTTAAATCTTCAATAGTTGTTTTTTTTCATTTCTAGAGATATCTGCAATTGTCCCTGTTCCCCTGGTTCCTTGAAGATTATAGCAAATTGCTATATTTATAGATTCCCTTATATTATACTACGTATACGAATTCTTCCCCAACATTTCCACTCCTCAACTATGTGTATGTGTCCATTAATTTTGCTGATGATGAAAATAGATTTGACCTTTTACAGTTTTGTTTTAATCCGTCTGCTTCGGCCAATTTGCACATTGTACTGCTGTACAAGTACGATATAAGAATATGTGAAGCAGACTTTTAAACAAAGAACTGTCGTAAAGTGTCGTAAGGTCCTTTTCATCATCATTTGAGATTACTGACAGAATTCGTTTCCATGTTTGTTTGTGATGAGTGTGAAAAGTTTGGACTTTAATGTGAACATTTGTCAACTTTTATTTTATTTTAGGTGCATAAGTGAAGTTCCCTTACTTGAAATCCTATACTCTCTATACGTGTTTTAAGACAACTGTCAGAGCCTGCATTTGTGTGCTTATTTTTTAGAAGAAGCTGTGTTATTATCGACGAAAAAAAAAAGGCAGAGATTGTATTTGTTTGAAGTTGCTGCTTAAATACCCCAAAGCCTTATTAGAAATCAATAGCAATTCAGAAAATCTCCAACAAGCATCATTTGACAATACAAAATGACTTGAGTGTCATGTGGAACTCTATTGAGCTTTCAAATTTGGAGAGGAACATAATGAACACAATTTTGTTACTGATACCAAAATATGTATCGAACTGGCTATGTTTGCTGTGATTGTCTTTCCTGATTGGTGGAAATAGGGCATCTTGGTTGGAATCATAGAATTCTATGAGTGAAACCCAACTAATCTACTTGTCTTCAGCGATGTATAGAAAACAGAACTACTTGTTACATGTTTGAAATGTGGTGTTTGAGAAAGGATACTTATACCTTTTTTATTTAATTTTTGGTGTTCACATACTAAAACAGAAAATAAAACAATAAACTATTATAAATAACCCTTTCAAGGGGTATTTGAATTCCCTCTCAAGTGTTAGGACACTGTTGTACAACATCTGGGTACAGTTAAACATATTTTGTACTATAACAGTAATTAGCAGATACTGTAGTAGCGTGCAATCAGTGTGGTTGTACAATAATTCAAGTCGAGCATTGCGAATTCCTAATAGTTTGTTGCCAGGGCTTTTAATTTGAAATCTTAATTAGTATTATTTTTCAAATTAAATTTTTAATCCATATCTAGTTCCATCCTTTGCTCAACTATTTACCAAGAGATGTATGTGTTGTAGATTGGGTTAACAGTTCAAACCTTTAGTTAATAGTCCCAGTGTGCCTCCCAGTTAATAGTTGAGAGGCAAACTGGTTTAAGAATGTAGCAGCCCCCCCACTACTACCCCTCAATGTCACTCAGCCCTCCCAGCTCAGCTTAAAAACCAGTGACTTGGTGCTGAATCTCAAAGCCCTCTTGTTGTTTATGGGGCAATCCTTTAAAATCTGTTGAAAAAGAGCGTAGCACTGGCAGCTTGTCTCCTAGCATGCAAACCCCCACACACACACACTCAAAAGTTGGGATCTATGTAGTGTCCATAGAAGCTATGTACTCCAAACTAGTCGCTGTCCTGTACTAATTTATCGTTGGAAAGAAGAAGAAAACCTATTTATGACGCCCTCACTGTGTTGATTCAGACTGTATCGATGTTACCTCCCGGTTTCCTTCTATCTTAATCCCTGCCTACGACACACTGGATACTTGTAAATACGTTTAGTTTGCTTCCGTTATTACATTTGTCATTTTATTCAGACTGTTTCCTCCATAGTTTGATTTTTAGAGTCTTCTCTTTCTTGCCTTCTGTCCGATAAAAAAAAAAAAAAGTTTTCCTGATTACCTGATGTTGGGTTGTGATATTGCCTAGAATGATTGTTTACAAATGTGTTCCATTTATCTCTGGATATTCTGTAAATATTGTAATTCATTGTCTTTTTTTAACTTGATAATAAAGTTATAATAGTCAAATCTGTGTTTCCGCGTTCTGTGTTATATTTTGAGTTTACAGTATAAAATGGTGTAGGTGTGTAATCTGGTAACAGGGTTACAATAACAGATTGAGCAGGAAAGGGATCAAACTTGGTGTGCTCATTATTCTACTAAATTAGACTTCTAGAGACCTAATACATATTCATGTTCTCCTAAGTAATTCAAATTTAGAACATATGGTTAAGCCCTGAACTTGAACATTTACAGTTTCAGTTCATAGAATTGAAAAATTCTATTGAAAAAATAAAATTATCGTTATATTTACACATTACAAGGGTTATGGTTAGAACTCTAGAGACTTGATTATTTGACCATAGGATATTTTTATGTCATTGTCAAAAGGACATCAAATGATGCAATTGTCAAAAGTAAGACAATCACAGAGGCCCCAAGTCTTGTGAAGTGTGTGTGTGTGTGTGTGTGTGTAATACGTGGCACCACAGAGTGTGCAGATTATAAGACAACATTGATCCCAGGCTTAATAATTTTCTTTCTCTAGCTTAGTGGCTTACTACTAACATCTTGTTGAATTAATATATCTCAAGTATTTGAATCTCAAACAAACCAACAGCTGCTGCTATACATGTTGGAGGGTGTGCATCTTTTATTTCACGGACCTAACATCATCTTTTGAAAAATATGTTGAGTGCTCTGGGATCACCCAGTAAGCTTCTCACTAATCACTTCAGAGTAGGCTAACGGCAAACTGACGACCCCTAGGGACGTAGGACGCGAGAAGAGACTTTAGAGAAAGAGTGAAAGATGATGCTGCTGTTGTTGTTGTCTGGGATGCAGCTTATTAAGACTACCTTTTGTGTTCTGGCCAAGGCAAGAGAGACCTCTTTTATAATGGATAGATGATAGAGAGCAGGAGAAGGAAGGACAAATGAAAGAATGACACACAAATGTGTAAAATGCAGAAGGGATTGGGTAATTTATCAACTAAATACAGCAAGTTTTTAAAGTTATTAGGCTTAGTCATACTGTTGTTGTATTGAATAGACATACAAGGTCAGAACTTCAGAACAATAGAACACCATTAGAACCTGGGCCGGAAGCCAGAAACTGAAAGGGGCGGGGTTACGCCTTGTTTCCTGTTATGTTATGGAGATATTCTACCGAACAAAACATTTCGATTTTAATAACTGAATTTTTACTTGTTTTTAATTGTCTACACAATGTTGATTTGAAACCTTTACAGACACTTTTTACAGTTGACTACTGCTGGTCAAGCTTGTGTTTGTCAATGATGCACCTACAGCTCCACGCCTCCAGCAACATGATTGGTTGATATTTATGAAGGAAAAGAAAGTGAAACATCATGTTCCCCAATATTTGAGCTTGTCTGCCATCAGACTTTAGATATGAATCTATACTAATGCTATTACTATGTGGAGATGCATGTTGACTAGGCTAGAGGTCAAGGCATTTTGGGAGGCCATTGTGTTGGACACACTGTCAGAGTCCACTGCCATTAGGGCTGCTACTGGTTTCTCACCATGTGGGGAGTTATTCATGATTGATGGTTACATCATTTCTTAAAAGATAACAATCAGGTGCTATTAATAAGACTATAATAAGCAAGCTGCTATTAACTCAATCAGTTAAATTAAATCTGATCACTGTTGGTTTTGTTTCTGGCTTTGACAGAAGAAACGTTGATAATTGACAGATTCCTTATTATTGTTGAGTCTATTAAAGAAGAATTTATCTTTATTATCCATAAAAGAGAATTACATTTAGTATGTATCTGTCCAGTAATGTAAGGCTGAATTTGATCTATTCTGCAAATTTACTAAACCTCATGTTCCAAGGTGAGCCATTATGTTTGACTACAGTAGCCATGTAAGTCATCAAATTGATAAGTAGGATGTGGGGATTTTTACAGCCATATATGATTCAAATATTGTTTCAAACAGCTGTTATGTTCATCTTTAAAGTAAACTTACAACATATATAAAGCGGGTGGTTGGGTAAGTTAGTTTAAATAACAAAGAATACATAGATAAATGCTAAATAAGTTAGTTCATTTAAGTTAAATTATATTTTAGCTGAATATTATATTATTACATTTGTCATAAAAGAAAATGAAGAAAAATAATTGGTTTCATACTTTATTTCTAAAATATATCAAGGTCTATATTGCTGCGAAACAGGGTGATTTCCAACCTACAGGAGCGCCAGTTGGCATCTGCTGCTCCGTCTGACTGAACAGAAGAAGAAAGCTGAACCCAATGGCGTTGACCAGTCAAGAGTAATGAGCCTGCAATACAGCGAATGTGTGAGAGAATAACTCTTCAAGTCCCTTAAGCTATCGAGAGTGACAGTGGCTAACATGCTGATTACTTTGAAAACCCTTCAACAGCAGTCTTTTAAAATTGACATCGACGAAGAGGAAACGGTAAGAGTTAAACACCCAAGTGGGTTTGTAGAGGAGGGCGGACTGGGCACAGAATATATACTGACGAATTCCAAACATGTTATTAAAGTTGGGAGTATAACAAATGCTTATGCCGTGGCAGTGTATTTGATGTGAAATGTACATACATGTGTAACGATATTATATAGAATTGCTTGTCAACAAAGATCCGAATGGGTCGTTGGTTTCAGCATTTAGACGGATCCAGTGGAAGTTGAAGATAAAGGCTTTAAAGGCCTAGTGTTGGCTCATTATATTCTAACACTATTAACGTGATATGTATTTCCTTTCTGTTTGTCCTTCGTGCTGTTTCACTTCCGACGGCGACCCTTTTTATCTCGCTAGCCTCGATTAGGAAGCCAATATTTTCAATGAGTGCTTGTTAAGATACGCACATATGGATGAAGTATCTAGACCAAACTTTAGCTGAACTAGTTTTTACTTTTGATTCCTACCAACTCAAGTATGTGGCCCTACAAGAGCCCTATATGGTAACGCAAGGAACGTACAATACCTTCACTAGTGTAAAAGGCATACCGCTCTCAATATCTAGAGTTCATCATGGACAGAACTCATCACATTCAGATTCAGAGTTTATTTTATTACATCTTAGCATACAAGTACACAGGAGTAAAATTCTTAGGCTTGGTTCCTCAACAGTCACATAGCAGCAACAATACAAGATCACAATAATAAATAAAAAGAAAAAAAAGTAGGTAATAATAAGTAGAGAAATGCGATTACCTTTGAGGCAGCACAGTTGAGACAACTTTAACTCGTCTCCATTTACCTATGATTCTGGCATAGATATTTGGCATTTTCCATAAAGTGTGATCATGGCAGTGAAATCATATTCGCCTGACGCAAGAGCCATTCAAAACAAAATGGGTAATAAGTTATTTAGATGGAAAGAAAATGAAAGGTCACCCAAAAAATTAAGAAGAACCATTGGGGCCCATTCCTTTAGGCCGACTGTAGCTTCAGGTTTTAAGTTCTACAATGTACAGATAATGAAAGTCTCTAAACGGTTTGTTTAGGGACTGACGCATTTCCAAAAAGAAAAGGTTGTGATTACACTTCATTAGGTACACCAATTTAATACCACTGAAGGACCTCCTTCAAAACATTTTGAATCCCTTGCTTCATGGATTCAACAAGGTGCTAGAAACGATGGCCATTTCGCAGTTGATGACCACACACATTATTGCTACTTATTGCCGGTTCGACCTCATCCCATAGGTACTCTATTGGATTGAGATCTGGGGACTGTTCTGGCAATCAAAGTACATTGTGTTTGTTCTCATGTTTGTATAGTCTTAGGTCTGTGGCCATAATGGGATGACCATGGTCAGCAATAGGTCTAATACTTGGCTACACTGTGGTATTTATTTTTGTGGTGTTTATTTTTAGTCCCACATGAGACAACACTCCCTAAGCCGTTAAAGGAACTAGGAAATGGTCCCTGAAGAATAAGAAACATTGAGTAATAAGAAAGACTATAAAAATAAAAATAAACACAAATGAGTGGGTAATCAAAATTGAACAACGTGATGAAAGTTATAAAAAACAGGTATGAAATATAGAGACTTTACAGTGAGTCTTGAGATTAGAATGAGCAAACACAGGGAAGGTGGTTATAAAGTTTATATAAAGCAAGCTTTTAGCTGATGAGGTGATATATATTCACATCATGATCACTATAAGGTGCATGCGGTAGTTCTATTAGCTTGATTCATGCTAGCAAACACACTGTAAAGAAAGCGGTTCAAAGGTATATATTTATAGAACTTGGATTACACATTCTCTCAGCTTAAAATTGGCAAGCTTGTGAGAATGAGTAGTATAGGAGTGGCTCTAAGTTAACTTAACTTCAGTGTTTGATTTTTATTTACATGCTTAGCTTCAACCTACCTTTTCAGATACCCAAAGATGTAACTTGAAATTAAAGTTAACTTTAAGTTGCTTTATTAATTTGGTAACTGATTTTTACATTCAAGGGCCTTATGCAAATGCTGCTCTCATTGGTGGTCAGAAGAGCCAGTGGTTCAAACTATCATATTATTACTATTTAATGTTTCCACAGGTAAAGACATTAAAAGAAAAGATTGAACATGAGAAGGGGAAGGACAGTTTTCCAGTCAACGGACAGAAACTAATATACGCTGGTATGTTAAACCACAAGGCTCTTAATCACTTTACGCCTTTTCATAACCAACGTTTAAACATGTGAATCATAGTAACCTAAGGACCACTTTTATACTAAGTGACGTAAAGTGAATGCCGATAATTTAAGGATGGGGTTTGAGGGAGAATGCTTCTAGATAGAATGGACCTTTTTTTGCAGTAATGACGTCAAACACCATCATCACTAGACTATCCTGCCCCCTTACATGGGACGTTTATTGAACCACCTCTTTCCCCCAAGGTTCTATGGTGGCCAATAGTGATGAGTAACAGGGACAATAAACCTGGCACAACCTGAATTCCTATTGTTGAAAGCGGCTTCATATCTTGCATTATTTCATGTAAACATACAAAATTGCATTGTTCACTCAATGGATTGCACTTGGCTTGGCTGCCGCTGCTTGGCTTATGGGTTGGCCTCCATCAGGGTTGGGACATCCCATCTGACCCCTGCCAAGGGCCAACCCTGCGCCTCTCCTGTGGTCTGCAGTGAGGACTTGGTCCCCCTTTATTACAACTTGATTTCCTTCAAGTGATGGAATTGAGAATTAGAGAAATCTAGAAATGGTTGAATATGGAAATGAAGACAAATAAAGAAAAGGGAGAAAAAATCTAAGAATGTTTAGTTATCTAATTCCTTATTTACTTATTTACTTACTTATGGTGTGTTATACAAATATATATGCAAAGTTTGGCAGGTTCAATTCAAGGTAAAGAGTGGGAGTGTGTGATGGGTCATTTTCATGCACCATACTATTCTCAATGTTGTAGTGATGCTCAAAGCTATTTCCAGTAGTTTATTATACATAAGCCACAGTCCTGTACAACTAGGTTCTGATATGTTTTTGACTCCAAAGTATTGCTTGGCAGGGCTAAACTACCAACTTCGACAAGTTCTATTTAAAATGTCAACAGTTGACCTTTTTGCAGTTTTAAATTTTTGCAGTTGTATTTTCACTGTATTTACTTTAAGATGATTAACAAATGAAAAGCCAGTTATTTAATAAAGCATTAAAATGCCAACAGGGTCATTTGAATGCCTAAATGTGCACTCTACATAATCTCGGAATTGTAATTAAAGAATGTATTAAAGAATAATAAAGAAAATATCTGTGAATATAAATGTTTGATTCAATATGCTTGTGTACTCCATAGGTAAAATCCTCAGCGATGACGCTGCTATCAAGGAGTACAAAATCGATGATAAGAGCTTTGTCGTCGTCATGGTGACGAAGGTGCGGATCGACCTTTTCAATTTCTAAACCATTTGATCGTTTTCTTTATTAAACATGGTTTTATATAGACACTTGAGATCTTACCACTTTTCTGAGTTCTGGGTATTGCCATGGTTGTCTTGATAAGTAGGGATTCACTATTTTGATATAACCTTGTTCGGATGCAACATACTTATAGACATACTTATAACACTTTATTAACAAGACTATCTACTGATCATGGGTCAAGTCTTGAAAATACTACAATTATTTGGTTAATTACCTGATGATACTAGATTCATAGGACGGAGCAGAAAAGATTTAGCCGTTCACAACCATATTTACATCTATTTGAACCTAACTTGCCTAAAAGTAAACCTTGAAGCAAAAGAACCATTACAAAATGTTTCTTCACCTCGACCCCCCAGCCTAAAGCAGCCCCGTCAGCTGTGAGTCCCCCGGCGGCCACGGTGCCCTCGGCTCCGGCCCCAGGGGAGCCTCCATCTGGGGCCGGCCTTGCAGAGCAGGCCCCTCCAGCGGAGAAGCCTGCGGAAGAGGCCGCTGCCCCGTTGACGGTCGAGCCATCTGCCACCTCCAACAGGTAGGATTATGGATAGATCAGGTTACTTAGTTTCTAAAGTGCACTGTTACAATAAGGTTGTTTGTTTGGAAAATGTGTTCATGTAGAACCACCCACACCTTACTGGATGTTTTACTTTTTGTCTTGTAGAACCAGTGGGGCTGCTACGGACACAAATCTATTCGATGAAGCAATTTCAGCACTGGGTATGGGTGAAGTGTTTTGAGAAAGATCTGATAGAATAAACTGTATAATGTACTGTACAGTGTGGTGCCATCAGTAGTGGGACTGTTAGCCCACAAACAAAACACATGACAATTATGTTTTTTAGTGGTCAAGTATAGTTGATGTAGCAGGCAAAGTGCTTACCTGGGGTGCTGTAGAGCATCCATGAAGTCTCAAAAGCACACCAAAACAAGCCATATAATGGCCATCCTTACCATAGTTATTATTGTTTTGTAATACAAAGGGATCTTTTGTTTTGGGGACATTATCTAAATACTAAAAGTTGAATCATTTTAAACTAAACATTTTTATTTTTGTCAAAATGCTATGATTCAGCTTACTCAATTGATTCAAAAGTAATCCACAAATTCAAAAAGTACTCTTGTCAAACGTTTAGTATTTGTCCATTTGTACTGAGATCTCTAAAGGGAAATGATTTTTTAAAATGTCATGTTTTAAGTAAAACATATAGACCGAAAATAAACGAAAGGAGAAATTTGTATATTTTCGTCCCTACTAAAGTTAAACGTAGACTTCTGAGATGCGCTTTTTACCACGTCTCCGTGTTTACGCTGTTGTCCTCCCCTCCCCTCCAGTGACGGGTCAGTCCTATGACTCCATAGTGTCTGAGATGATGATGATGGGCTTTGAGAGGGAGAAGGTGGTGGCCGCTCTAAGAGCCAGCTTCAACAACCCCGACAGGGCCATGGAGTATCTACTCACGGTGAGACCCGCATCTACTGGTGCCAAAAATACATTTAGCAAAAGAAAAGCCCCCCTCCAGCTTAGTGTAGTAAATGCTAGCGTTACGGTTGTAATCCAGATATCTATTTGATATAGTACAGCCAAACACACACTACAAACAAATGTTTGTCATTGATATACATAGATGCTGGGGTTGGATGGATAGTCTAGCAGTTGTGTTGCTGTGTTTAACTCCTGGCCAAACGGTTATTCTAGGTTCGAAACCCCAATGTCTACATTCTACCTGTCGGCATCCTTGAGCAAGAGGCCCTAGCCCCTGTCGTTTCCTGAATATCATGTATCTCAAATTCACTGCAAGTTTATTTGGCTGAAAGGCTCCACAAAACGATTCAATGGTAAATAGATGTGCTGTAGTGCTCTGCAAATATTAGAACAGTCCACGGAAAAATAATTGTTTGAAATACAGTGGTGTGAAAAAGTGTTTGCCCCCTTCCTGATTTCTTATGTTTTTGCATGTTTGTCGCACCTAAATGTTTCAGATCATCAAACAAATTTAAATATAAGACAAAGATAACACAAGTAAACACAAAATGCAGTTTTTAAATGAAGGTTTTTATTATTAAGGGGAAAAAAAATCCAAACCTACATGGCCCTGTGTGAAAAAGTGTTTGCCCCCCCTGTTAAAACATAACTTAACAAATGAGAAAGAAAGTAATTGAGATCTATCAGTCTGGAAAAGGTTATAAAGCCATTTCTAAAGCTTTGGGACTCCAGCGAACCACAGTGAGAGCCATTATCCACAAATGGCGAAAACATGGAACAGTGGTGAACCTTCCCAGGAGTGGCCGGCCGACCAAAATTACCCCAAGAGCGCAGCGACGACTCATCCAAGAGGTCACAAAAGACCCCACAACAACATCCAAAGAACTGCAGGCCTCACTTGCCTCAGTTAAGGTCAGTGTTCATCACTCCACCATAAGAAAG
>OOFG01000719.1:0-17326 GCA_900323295.1 Molva molva | reverse complement strand
CTTACTCGCTTACTTTCTCCAAATAACCACAAAATCTTTCATATAAAAATAATTGTAATGCCATATGCTTGATTTAATAAACATATTAACTCTAACTACTGTTCTCAAAATAGCTTTACTAGGAGATATTAATTCCACAGTATCTTTATGATACGTGAAATTCAGATGTATAGTTGTATATAATAGATTATGTATATAATCTATAGAAATGAACACAAAAGTCAACCATGTCGGATGTTCTTGTGTACGAGGGCCAGACCGTCTGTTTCAAGTATGATACAGTTGTAAAATTGCCTGAAGCATATTTTATTTTACCATCCAAACAAACAGGCAGACGCAGGTGCATTAGCCCAGATCAACACATTTCTGGGTTATCTGTCAAAAAACCTATGAAATGCCCTGCCACATGAGGCTAGAGAACTCATCCATTTATACATCACAGGTTATAATAACATGATAAGACGCATAGTATTTCATATAAAGTATTGGAGTAGTCAGCAGCTCAGATGAGTCCACGTCTTGTGGTCGGAATGGTCAAAGGAATGGAAGAAAAAATGATTCCATTGGCTCATATTTGAGACACTTCTCAGGTCAATAAAGCACAATAAACCCCCCCCCACACACACACACACACACACACACACACACACAACAACACACACACCACTGTCACCTCGAATTGGTGGAAGATACCAGATATTGGAAGTGATACAATTTGACCTGACTTGAATGAAAGGGTTCACAATCTTCTATTGCAGCTCGGGATCCCAAGACACAAGGTTGATTTATATATATTTGAAGAACATCAAAAAAACAAAGCACTTTCCTAAGCATCTAGGATGGATAAAATAAAATTGCCAACCTCGCAACTTAAATCCAATATTAAACTGAACTATTAATTTGTGATTCCATGCACAAAATGAGATGGAATATTATAATTTTGCAACCAAAAATCTGTCATCTAGGAAAACATGTTTATTTTTTGCTGGAAAATGATAATTCACTTTTCCCTGATTACCTTTTAGAGCTAATAGAGAAGGCCAAAAAAACTGGGACATTATTGCGATGTTGAGGCGTCGAGGAAAAAGAGGTAATAATCACAAAATCACAAAATGTCTGGCATGCTGTATATTGATCAGTACCTTTCCAATAACTCTCCGGGGCATGGATCCAATATCATGTCCAATCTCTTCCCACTTCCTAGGGTTCTGGCATTAAAACAAATAAAAGCTCATATGCAGTCAGGAGGAATAGACCCAGGATCTCCCCACCCAGGTGGGGCTGCACTACTTGACTAAATAAGTAATTCAGTGCACTGCAATGCAGCTGTAGTGACTTTTGGTTAAACTACTAAACAGCTAGTAAAGAGGGAGAGAGAGCAGAAGAGAGACGTTTCTCTGCCATTGAGAAGTGTTGCATTCACACACATGATTTTAACATTGTAGGGACACATCTTAAAACATTGTTGCCGTAGGCGGATTATGAGAAATATTGATCGCACCAATTTGACATTGGTAGGGACATGTCTCTACCATCCATACCCAAACGTATGCCCATGTCTGCCCAATTGTATGTTCTTGCAATTTCTGGGTTGTATCTCCATGGTTGAATGCACTAATTGTAACTTGCATTGGATAAATGCAAATAAAATACATTTAATGTAATGTAACATCACTTTTTTACTTGTGTAAATCATATGTATTTAGATAAAGTTTAGCTTTTTTATTTTTCTCAAAGTTTTATATTGTGTTATGTTGGGTTACTTGGCAACTGGGATCATAATTATATATTTCAAAACCTTGCCCTTAGAATAATGTACTTTTCAACATCTATTCAATAAATGGTTATTTTTGTCCAACACCTTTGTGACTTGTGAGATTACAAATTAATTAATGGTTATTTGTATGTCAACATGGTTGTGTTTCCTTGACACGACTAAGGTCGCAGCATTGTGAGCCACAACCGGAAATAGAGAATACACCACTATGCAAAATAGTGGTGTATGTAATTGTAGTCGATTTTTGTAAACAGGAATATATGTCCTCACAATGGCTCCAAAAATGCTCAGAAAGTAGACAATGAATGTGAGACACAGACATGTTATCCTAATATTCAAGCAGTTCCCCACCCTCTCATAGTAATAATAAAAAATGTGTGCAGAAATAATAGAGACAATTATAAACAAGCACCAAGCATAGAATAACCACAATAGATGTAAATACAAGTTGCTATATCAAGCTGCTGCCTCAATAGTAAAAAGTTAATTCATACTGAATCCAGCATTTATAAAGCATTGTTCCTAAATTAATACTCATTAGTAAACGATTCATAATCAGTTATAAATTATTGAGAAGAGAAGGAATGAGAAATTGGTTTATACCATAGTTTATAAAGTGTAAGTTGATGATTTTCAAAAAATGTACATAGTTAATAATTAATAATTCTGAAATTCATATTAGCTCAGGTAGTTGTAAACCATTAGTTAATTATTTGTGTGAGCTCAGCTAAAATCAGGACTATTTATAATTTTTTTTTATATTTCTTCTCTATTTTACTTATTACTTGGCACTGCTGCAATGATACTTGGGGGCATTTCCAGGCTTTATATTTAATTTAGAAATGTTTAGTAAGGCATAGCTAGTCCTAACAGGTGAGCTCACACAGAAGACTTAACTAAGCTTTCTACCTGAATTGATCAATCCAGCCTCTACATGTCTTTATACTTATACTTTATAAATGCTTGGTAAGGCATAGATGGTCCTCACTTGAGATAAGCTCACACAACATACTTAATGCTTTCTAACTACCTGGCTATTCATGAATTGTAGCAATATGTGTGTGTTTATAAAGCATTAACACATTGTAAATAGTTAGTAAATTATTTAAAGGTGCAATGTGTAGAATTAAGTAGCATATAGCAAAATGGACTTTGCAGAAACTGATTATATTCTATGGTATGTTTTAATTAGTGTATGATCTCATGCAAATAAGAATCGTATTTTCCCTACCTTAGAATGAACCCTTTATATCTAGATAGGGAGTGGGTCCCAGAGAAGCTTAACCCTCTCTTGGACGTGGACATCGCCGCATATAGCCAGTGAAGAGAAGCATGCTGTGTCTTTTCACCAAAATATCTTCTATATTTAGAGGATTAAATTATAACTTAGTTGTTCTCCTTTGCTTCACTTTAATCCAAGTGTAAAATAGTGCAGCGAATGGCAGTTGGTGGAAGAGGAGGATTTTGGTGGGTCTGCATTCTTGAATACATCCATGTTTTGGAGAAATACGTTTTTGAGGTTGTTTCCATTTTCAAAAACTAAAAGTAGGCTATCAGTCTTTTGGAGGAAGTTGGTATCCAAAACAAAACTGTTGCTATTCAACCGCACACTGTAATGTTATCAAAAGCAACCCATTGTGGGAAAAACTCGCAATGAACAATGGCGTTCAATGTAAAAGGACCTTTACTTGTAATCTATGACATATAGTTTTAGATTTACAGACTGAATAACTAAAAACAATTCATAAATCTATCAAGGAACCTCATCACTTGACACTTGGCTCCTCAATGCTGTCATGGACATAACATAATTTTGGAAGTGCCTACTGGCACCTTACACAATACAGGCAGTGGGTGGGGGGGTATTGTACTAACTGTAACCAACTGTATTCAGTTGGTTGCAATCTCACCGCTAGATCCTACTAAATTCTACACACTGGACCATATAATTCTTGTTAATAATTGATAACTCATTATGAATAGCTTACTTATGTAATGTACAAACAATTCTTTATAAATGAGGAATTTACTATATAGTTCTTCTTTAGTAATGCTTTAAAGTGCTACCTTTCTTATAAATATTGTTTATTAAAATAGATTTATAAGTGGTTACTGAGCTAGCTTACCTAAGATCATAAGCCAAGCTGTTCCCGAGTCTGGGGGCTTGGATAGCAAAGGTCCGCTCAGCCTTGGTCACAAACCTAGACTTAGGAACAACTTATAGAGCTGAATCAGAGGGCAGGTTACAACCTGGCACATATTGTATTAGTAGCTCAGTGAGGTAGCTAGGCACCAGACCATGAAGAGCTTTAAAATGTAACAATAAAATGCTAAAATCAATTCTCAATTTGACTGGCAGCCAGTGAAGTGCAGTTAAAACCTCAGTGATGTGTTGAAATCTCCTCTCCACCAATAATAAGTCTTGCAGCTGCATTTTGCACCAACAGCAGGCGATGTATTGAGCTTTGGCGAGACCAGATTAGAGGGCGTTACAGAAGTCTAAATGAGAATACACCAGGGCATTTACAACTCTATTGAGATACTGACTAAATAAAAAGGGTCTTATCTTAGAAATGTTTCTTAGGTGCAGGAAGCAAGATTGAACCGTCTTTATTTGATCATCAAAACAAAGAGTAAAATAATAACACCCAGGCTTTTTGCAACCATTCTCACATTAGCTGACAGAGGGCTTAGACCTAATCTGACCAAATGAAGGTGGCGAGAGCTACTCATGTTTACATGTAATCACATAGCTTATCTCAACCCAAACCAGTTGAGTAAGCTTATTTTGTGTGAACATTTACAAAATGTTGATATCCAACCCTCACATTTTGTATCAAAACATCTTCAATTCAGCAGCATGTGCATGCTTTTTACTGTATGCATCTATTTACCTTACATGTCTCAAGCTCACACTATTAAATTCACATCATATTAATGTCATAGAAAACAAAACAATGTTATTACTTATTTTACTTGTCCTTATTTATTGTCTAGTCACATATCACTGTATCACATCATCACTTTCATTCACTTCATCATCTGTAATTCACATGCATGTTACATGCATTGAGTCTTTTCTATAGTTAGTAAGATGACTGGCACAGCATGGAGTCAACAAGAGAGCTGTATGCTGGAGTGTATCCACTTAGGTTCACTCTTATGGAGTAATTTAAATGGCCAATGTTCGTATTGTTCTGAACTTAGATGTCATGATATTCATGTCAGAAAAAGCTGCTTCACAAAGCAGAGCTGCTTGGTGAAGGTTCTTATCGTTTTCTGGCTCTACTAGGTTCCAGAAATGCTGTGAATACTGTTGAGATTTTAGTCATCATTTTGGAGGTTTATAACCTCCATCTCCATCTCTAATTTGTGTCTTCCTTTGATGGTCCTTGAATAGCGTTTCAGCCACTGCAGTCATCACCTCTTTTACAATCCCGCCAGCGGTGAAGGGCTGTTTGTGCTTCGTTAGGGTGGGCGCCACATTAAACGAAGCCTCTGTTGCTGCGTTGGCCTTCTTCGTCGGTTTGGTAAACACAAAGACTGTTGTCTTTTAGGCGTTTTGTTCAGCTCCTTTACCTACTCTGTTCATAGACTGCTACCAGTCGGGAAAAGTTGCTGTCGACTTTGGTGAAGTGACGCTCAATGTTACATCTTTTACCGACTGACACGCTCGCACTGCAAATGAGACACACACTTGTCATTCACATTTTGAGAAAAAAACTCTGTTTCCCATTCCTCATCATTCCTCATTTTTTTGCCTTTTATTGGCCTGGCTATTTTCCGTGGCCATTGTCAAATCTGGTGTTTTCTTGCTAGCTTGCTAACATCGCCTAGTGTCAGCATCACTGACGTAACCAAACTTGACAGCAGCGTAACTCGTTTAATTGACAGCTGTCTGGCAAATAATAATTTAGTGTCAGAAGGGGGCGGGATGTCTGTGAATTTGATTGGATATAAATTTAAACAGGTTCACCAAGTGACTGTTACAAAATATATGAACATATTCTTTGAACCTTTAGCAAGCCACTCAGAAACGGGTAACGAGCTACTGGTTGCTTGCGAGCTACGTGTTCGAGACCCCTGGCTTAGACTATCTTTTCTTTGGGAACTGCAACTAAGAGGGCCGAACAGGATAATCTCTTATTTATCTATGTTTAGTTGAGGGAAATTCGGGGATGTCCAACAGTGAATGTCAGCTAAGCAGGCCTTAAGGGAAGCTAGAGTTGGAGGTTTTGAGTCGGACAGAAAGTGAAATTTGATGTTATGCTTATTGATGACTTGACGTAGGGGGAGCATATAATTTGAAAATAATAAAGGGCCAAGGATGGACCCTTGCGGAACACCACAAGTGATATGGGCTGATGAGGAGGAGGCGTTACCAACAACATCAGAGAGGGTTCTAGCTGAGAGGTAGGAACGCGGCAGTTTGAGATCGGTGTTGCCAAGACCTACCCAAGATTGTAAGTGATTCAACAATATTGTGTGGTCCACTGTGTCAAACACTGCGCTTAAATCTAGAAGGACCAGGATCGAGGAGCATCTGTAGTCATGAGTAAGTCATTACTGACCTTAATCAGGGCAGTCACAGAACAGTTGAGGGCTCTAAAACCTTACTGGAACTTTTCAAATAAATTCTTGTTAAGTGGGCAAGGAGCAGAGAGGAGATGAGTTTTTCAAAAACCTTGGATAAAAAGTATAATTTTGAAATGGGTCTGTAGGAAGGGGAAGGGGAAGAAAAGGCATGTGGCGGGAATTTAGAAAGAGACTATGGAATTATTTATAATAGAGAGGATGGTGGGACCAACAGTCTCAAGTACCTCCTTGAAGAAAGATATGGGAATAGGGTCTAATTGGCAGGATGAGGATTTCAGATATGGTTTTGGTGAGAGCTGAGAGTAGTGTGATCAAACTGACTAAATTAAACTGGAATGTTAGGGGAAACTGAAACGTCAAGGTGGGTTGACGTGATCTGGAGCCTAATATTGTCTACTTTGTTAAGGAAGAATTGCAGTAATTCTTCAGGGGCTATACAGGGAGAATGGTGGTGGGGGGGGAGTGGAAACGGAATCCTTAAATAACACTGTTTCTCTCTGGATATCGGGATTTTGGTTTTGCTTCCAAATGTGCCGAACTGTAAGAATGAAAAGCAGACAATGACAGATAATGATGGGCATTTGTGAATGCTCACTAACGGTGAAGTCAAGGACATGCTTCTTGACTTCTTATTTTCTCATTGTGTTATATATAATAGCTGCACCTGCGTCCATATTGCTGGTGTTTTGCTGAATATAATGGCTAAATATGTCGGCTGAATATAAAAAAATAATAATAATAATAACATCTATAAATACATGATGACCTTTTCTCCCGTGAATTAACTACTAATTACATGACTCCTGGACAGACCTAGATACTGTGATTATGTTATACGTCTTAGCATTATGTATGCCATGCAAATCAGTGCCTTATTTTATTCCTCTACTGAAGAGAGCCATAAAAGTTGGAATGGGGTGTTCTGGGTAGAAATCGTGCAACCCTTTTAAAATGCCATTTGGACCAATTTGCAAAGGAAAAAGCATCAGGAGAGCCCCTTACAGGTAACCATGGCGACCAAAGCAACTCCTTGTTACAGCAAGATGGAAGGGTTTGGTCTGCCCCCGTTTGTAGCAAAGTGCTTGGTAAATAGAAGCATATTTCACACTCACTTAATCCTTAAGAAAAGAGACACGCATAAGACAAAGGGGTAATTACAAAATGTATGAAGGTCTTGAAGGTAGAACCAGAGCAGTGTGAACAGAGCTTTTGACTATGACAAGCTAAACATCAGGGTCACACTCAACAATAAGGGTTCATTAATTGGTATAGGTTAATGCAGTAATAAGCATTTTATAGCATTAGCATATGGGGTTAGGGGTAGTAGGTTAGGGTTAATCCTTACCTTAATAAATAATGTATATATTAATACCTTAACATGAACACCATAAGTAAATTATAACTTCACCATTAGTTAACTGTTAATGTTTATTACTGCATTTACTAATGTGTATTAAAGATTGATTAATGTACCCTTATTGTGGTGTTACAATGGTAGTCTAAGCTCGAAGCATGGGCACACCATTGGCCATGCTTACTTAAGAACACCATTGCCTTGGGTGTAAGAAGCCCTTTGCATCAAATTGAGTGAATTTTCCATAATTCACACTAAATTACTACAATGATGCACATCCTAACTTTATTGAACAGAAAACTACAGCCCTTGACTCCTTACCATTTAATGCCAACACAGTCTTATGTAAAAACTCTGTATTGTGAAATAGTATTATTCACATTATTACATTTGTAAACATACCGGAGGGAAAACAATGTGTGAAATCCCACACATTTCTTTAGTGTAGAGCAGGGTCTGGTAGTAGTAACTTCATTCCCCCTGTGCCTATTCTACACCCTGTGTAGAATAGGCAGAAAAGGGGCGCCCATCAACACACACGTGTGCACAATGTTCAATTTACATAATATCAGCCCTTTGGGAAATCTCTGCCTACTCAGTAAAAAGACTAATAAAACAAACATGCACACCTTCCAAGTTTTCCCTGAAATGAATCTATTTAGTCTTATTTACTGTATTTTCACATGGGAGACAATGAGACATTTAAATTACTGCTACAATTATACAAATGTTACAATGTCCCATGTTATTCCTGTATTGACTGCAATAATGAAGTAATATTACTTGGGTGCATTATTGTTCTGCCTTTTCTTTTACCATTAGGTATACATGCTTTCAATGAAATGTAACTAACATAGTTACAGGTCACCATTTGTTGGGAAAAGAGAAGGACCACCAATGCAGTAATTGGTGGAAAACTATTTGCAGGTGCCATTTTGCAGTGGGGAATAACAGATTTAATCCAGCTGCACTCAAAGATTTTCCAAAAATCCCAACGAAAACATGGGCCATGAGAAATAAGCTTCACCTCAAATCCCAAAGGGATGGTGGGCATGTGTTCCACAAATGGAGGCGTTGGGAGTGCTGTGCGCAGTCACATTCTGCACCCCTCTCTAATGCTGTTCCTGGAACCTCCTGGAGACACTCTGGGGGCCATGGGCCAGGGCCTGGAGCCCTGCTACCTCTCCTCGGACCCTTTGTTTCCCTCACATCCCATTTTCTACTCTTCTCCTCCAAGTAATGGGCAGCAATGCAACCTCAGTGTACATCCTGTCACGCAGTGCCTCTCAAACACAGGGTAGTCACATTCAAGTTACATTCAATGAATATATATGGCGGGAGATAACGGAACAACGGTTGACCTCTGTGTTTAGTGGCTTCTGTTGCAAGGTAAACTGGTGTGTACCTTCAGACAGGTGATACGTCAGAGGACCTGCGCCCTCATTACTTCTGCAATACAGTCATGTTGTGTTACCTCTCGCCATCCACACACACTAAGCGCCCACACACAGCCGCAATAAGAACAAGCAAGCCACCCCACAGCTACAACAAACACACACACCTACACACAAGCACACACACAAGCATACACACACACACACATTTGAAATACAAGTAAACACACACACACACAACCACCACACATAGACACACACACAACCACACCTAGACCAACGCGTGTGCCCAGTAAGAGCCGTGGGCTGACTTGCTTGTGTCTGTGCCGGGTGATTTTGGTCATGAGATTGCTCATGAAGTCACAGAGGAAGACTCCTTTAACCCGTCTCTCTTCCAAGTGCAGGAACCAAATATTTCTTCACATTTGTTCCATCCCCCATTGTACTATGTTGAAATCCTAGCTGGAACTGCTGGTGTGTGCTGTTTCTGCATTCAATATGCTACAGATAATACCTGGCAGGGTTGAAGTCATTGTCTGCAAACGAGCGCCTGGCACGGATGAATAGCGCCCAAGCTGCGTGTGTGTATGTGTGTGTCCGTATCTCAAACAGAGTAAAAGCCTGTCCCACACGAGACTTCAGCTTGCAGTCTTATCAGTTATTAATAATGTATTGCGTGTGTGTGTGTGTTTGTTTGAGTGCCCCAGAGTGCATGTGTATGTTGTGTGTGTATGTGTTTGTGCGCGCAATAGCCCTTTAGATAATGAATTGTAATGTTGCCTTTTAAAAAACGTAATTCATTATTCAGGTAGGTACATGAGTTACCGTTCCGGAATTGAGGTAAAAGGAAATTCTGTCATACCCTACCATGTAGGTCTTATGTTTGGCCTTGCTGAAAGACTTTGCTCTTTATAAAAGGAGCCGGAAAAGAGTGCGATTCTTCATAAATGGCTAAATTCTTCGTCTATACGAAAGTCCAAAAAAATCAGTTTATTTATTAATGGAGTAAGATTAAGTCTCTGAATTCGGTAAGGGCATAACTGCTCATGAATTGGAGTTGATGTGAGATCAGTGGGAAGTGTACGCATTCCATGCATGCTTATTTGTGCACAACAGACAGATGGGCATATCTGGGTTCATTGTAGCAATGTATGTGTGGGAGAGACACATGACATTATTTATTGGATATTTATGATCATGGTTTAATACTATTTCTATAAGGTCTGCAGTGAAACTACACAATGGTGCATGCGTGTATGGATCTGCTTTTACTTTTATTACTAATCTGATATGATTACTTTCTGTCAAATACTTCACCAACTGTATACTCATATGTCTGGGTTTACATACACACAAGACGTACACATCCATGAAATATAGTACAAAGGTGAATGGTGATTTGCATGGACGGTGTTATGAACACTCTAAAGTGCCCATTTTACACATCAGGTGGAGCGCCGTGGGGCCACCGTGCAAAACGGTGAAGTTGCCTGTTTCAATTCTATTCTTCAGCAGACGGTTTATTAGGACTGTCCTCCGTGTGAAAAGCTTTACTTTCCCTTCCGATAGTATGCCGTCAATTCTGATCAGCATGCCAAGTGGATGTAAGCCGCGTCAGGCGAGCCAATCCGCTCCGTACGCACCATCTCTGATCCGCTCTCATTTGCTCTCTAGCTCTCAACTGCATGTCTAATGCACTTCCTCGTGTATTTTGAGTAGTGGCTTGTTTACCGGCAGCTGTGGACTTTGGGGTTTGGGTCTTTGTGTGACCCGTTTATTTATTTATTAGGTGGCTGTGTGAGCGTGGGCACTAGGTGTGAATGTGTGCATGTACGTACACGAGGGTATAAACTGAAAAGAAGAATTACAAACACAAAGGGAGTCTGAAAAGGTGTATTTGTGTTCTGACATATGTGTGCCTTTTGCTGTGAAATATCATGTTTGATTTCTACATGCGCACACAGTCAGACAGAAGAGCATTTTTGAGGAATTTCCATCGAGATTCTAAGAAACGTAAACCTTTGAAGTAACTTAATGTTGTATACTATGTAACCGAATCAATGCAACAACCTTACATTGTTCTCAAAGTATTTCAATTTATTGTCAGGTTGTGGTCTTATCTTTTTATTTTACTAATTTAATTCATATTGTTTTTCATGTTCTTTTTTTGTTAGATGTGTCAACAAATGGAAGTTCTGTATGTTCTGAAAATCAATAACACAAATGTAAAATTAAGAAGAGCATATTTTGGCTGCAGGATTTTGCTATGCAGAAACAGCGGTGGATTACCTTCTTTATGGACCCCATGACTGCTCCCTCTCCACCCCCACTATTCCTCTTGACGTCCTGCCAAAAAACTCTTCAGAAGGCTGACGTGATAGCCCCAAGTGCCTGTTAACTGCCTGTTCCACCCAACAGTCCCTTGTCTCACCTATTTTGTTTGATTACTCCAAATTGACTGATTGAACCTTTGTTCCATGGCCTCGTTAGATATGCCTTTCATCGTCATTTATGACGTTAGTCTTGTACTTTGACCGTCCCATTGTCATTGACAGATGATAGGGAAGGATGCTGGAGAGGTAGAGGTAAATAATTGTTGGTGTAAATAGGTGGGTTTGATGATTCGCTTTTAGCTACGGATTACGATTGGAGATTGATGTATTGATGAAATTCTGATTGAAAAATGAAACAAATTGTTAAAGGAAGTGTTTCTGCTTGACATTGAATCAGGGCCTTGAAGCAAAGCGTTGGCAGGTTGATTTGTACTTGAATACTGGCAACCTCCTGCTTGGATTAGACACATTCACATTCCAACACTTTACAGCCTCAATGAAAAAAATCTAAACCTTAAAGAGCCAGTAAACCCATTGTTTCAGATGGAATTCAAACACTATGTGATTTAAAAAAATGTGTTTTGGGCTGAGAGTTTTAGGAAAGAGGGGGGCGTGTTATTCCCATGGTTACGACCCACGCCAACTTTATGATACCCTTTTAGTACCGTTGTTGTGTAACTGTTATGAGTTAATAATAAGCGATGTTGTATATGAAATCTGCCACACACCGTAGAGTTATACTATAGGTGTCCGGGGAGCCTTACCCTCGGACGCGGGTATTAAATAAATCAGACGGAGCTTCACCATCCACACACACCGTGGCGTTATACAATAAGTGTCCGAAAAGCCAAACTTTCTCGCGGACACCGCAGTCAACCGCTGCCCAGACAGAGCTCCACACGTCCACACAAACCGCGCCGCCGGTGCCCCTTGGTCGTGACGTCAGAGTACCTCGGAAAAGGTAGTCTGACGTCACAAAAAGAACGCTATCTGCGTTCAGCAGAGTGGAACGTTCACGTAGTGTTTTGGGGAGAATGGCAGAAACATAGGATTTTACCCATTTGTTCTCTAAATTGGGGACTTATTTCAGTAACAGTGATAAAATGGCATAGATTACTATGTTGACAAGCATATAAGACAAATGACAACGTTTAAAACAAAAACAAAGTGGTTTTGGGTTCACTGGCTCTTCAAGAGTTTAGTTGTTTTTTGGATTAGTTTCATTGAATTCCATAAAGTCGATGTAAAAAACCCTATTTTCAGAACTTTTCCACAGAATCATCTGGTTATTATGTGGATTTAACATTTTATTTTGATTTAATTTCCAATACTTACAACTATACTACTACTATACATAATTATTATTTTGTACACCATAGGGGGCTATGCATTAATATGCTATCATACATTTAATCAGAACAGATATATTATTAAATTAGTTAATACTCTTTATTTAGAATTCATCAATACATTTTAGTAGCAATTAGATTCTACAATGATGATGACCTCCGTCTCAGCTCACCCTCATAGCGCAGCTTGTTTGGCCAATGCCCTTGGTCATATTTGACAAAACTCTGTTTCAATATCAAGGTACTGACGCCCAGGTTATATCTCTGTACAACCCACTTTGATCATGCCAGATAAATGTCCCTCTCCCTTCTTACTCAAGCCTTTTTTCTGCTGTTCTCTTTCCTGCCGAAGTCTGTTTGTTTTTTTGCTGCAGTATATGAGTTTTTAAATATTAATTAGTAGAATATATATTCTGAATGGATGAATTTAAACAGCTTTGACAAGTGGGAGTCATTCATATACCAGTAGGCGCAAATATGTGATCGAAGTCTAAGCCGACATTACGAAATACGATAACATTTATTTGAGAAATGTCAAGCCAATGTTGTGTGAATATAAATGAGCTGGGTAGTGTTGTGTAAACAACAAGCTGAGCTGTAATGCCTCTGTGGTTAAAACTGCTGCGCTGACCACTCCACTACTTCACCACATTGTGTTCCTCAGCTGTAATTCGATTACGTCTAATAAGTGCCTACTTGAACTTTTATTTGAATAAAAAGGTCTCCAAGGTGCGAGAATTATTGTACAATGTACTGATACTGGGCTCAGTTTCAGCAATTCAGCATTGTTCTCGATATCGCATTTCCCACCAGGATACACGATCGCTTAACCGTGTCATATTAAGTTATGCTGAAATAACTAAATACTGTAAATATCACTTACATAGACTTTTAATGGTGACAAATGGAGATGCAATCAATATCCCCAGACGGGACCTCACCCGTTGACCACAATGTACCACAAGTATTTTGTGTTTTTGTTGTCGACCGTGACTCTGCTTTCCTCAGAATAAGAGGTGGTCATGTTGAGAGGTCCAGACTCATTGTGAGTTTGAAAGAGTGCAGTATTCAGTATATGTTAGTTTACATGATGAACAGAATGTACAGGCATTCTTTCAAGGCTGTAGGCAACTGATGCGGAGGTGGAGGGTGGGGTCTAGAGCTGGGAGAAAAGGAAGCGAGAGAGAGCCCGAGAGAGAGAAAAAGGAGAGGGCGTGGCTCTCGGGCACCCAATCAGAAGACAGTTGGGATAATGGCAGGTGTTGCAGATTACTAATCACTCGTCTTCTCTTTAAAACACGGCAGAAGCTGGAACCAAGGGAGGAGGGTTGGCAGGAGCAGAGATTGCTATGCCGACGGACCACATCAACAAAGCATTGTTCTTTGTTTAAAGTATAACAGTAACAGCATTTGTGTTTGAGTTGAATAAAACGTGCATCTTCTGAACCATTAGCATTCTCATTCTTTACAGTTTAATATTTAAATATAAAAATAACCATATCAGCCAGCATAAAAGCTGTGCCAGACAGCATTGCATTGTGGATGCTCCCGATCTGCTGTGTTCAGCTTAGATTGGCTGGGTTTTGGATAGGTCAACAACAGGCATAAAATGTATGTGTATATATATCTGACATGACAACGGGGTGGCACAGCATCGGTTCAGTTATGATGGATAGACATTTTGCACTGCTTCACTCAAAGAATGATCATAGACCAATGAGAAAAGTAGGCCCACCTAAGCCCACAGTGACAGCATGCACAGATTTCTGACTGTGGAACTGAAACGAAACAAAAACTCATTCCCCATGTCTTTCACTGTGCCAGCAGCATGGATTTATATTTTGTCCTGAATAGATTGAAGTCTCAGTCCTCTCATGTCCTACCAACTGACTTTTCTGAGCAGGCAAACTGAGGGCCATCCTCCACCGGATGTATGAATTTATCAAGAAAAAAACGATCAATGAGCCGAAAGGTGCGCTACGTCCCTAACTTATTTGGAATGTTCTAGATAATTGGCTGGATGTGATTTGCATTTCTCTGTTTCTGCCTGTTAGTAAATACTGGTGAATGTGTTAAAGAACAATACCAGTCTAGGTGTTTAAACCATCGTAACTACCTCTCCTGGCCTCACTAAAAAAATCAATTATAATATGAATTGTCTAAACTTACTTCATTGTACCGATTCAATCAAAAAGCATTTGCATGAGCGTGCCTACCCCAAATATAAACAATAGCAATATAGTACTTTGTTAAGACATTATATATAGTAGGCTACAGGTAAGTCGATTCACTCTGTACGGACCATCGCACATTGATTCGGAAAGAAAAAATAATAATATTTGAAACGTATAGTTAGTCTGTTCTTTATTTATGATTTGTGGGATCCAACCGAAGCTAGTTATGAATAGATTTCAAAGGGAGAGATATAACGTTCACCCTGCATGAAGCCTTACTTCATCTGCATTCTTTGATTTTATTCATTGGAAAATAATCATCCGCTTGATTCCAAAAGGTACCTTTTTAGTTTTTTTTCACAACCATTGTCAGTTTGTCTGCGACTACGATGGCAGGCCATCATTTTCCATCAGCTGGCTGAATTATAGTCAATCGGTTGCGTAATCAACCCACACATTCATCATAGACGCTGATCACCATGGAAACCCTGTTAAATAAACTGGTCCACGGCCTTTCTCTCTCTCTCTGTTCCCAGTGCTCTCCTCCTTTGTCATCTTTACAGCTTCACTGCATCTCCGTCTCTCCAGCGGCCTCCCCACACGACTGCTAATCAATGCTTTGGATCCTGGTTTCATTGCATCCGTTTGTTTCTCCGATGTGTGTACCCCCTCATTATCCCCTGTGGCCCCAGCTTATTTCTCTCCTCCACTCCAAACCCCTGCCTGTCATTTTCTTCCTCTTTCCCACAGCTTGTTGTAGACACTTCTGCCATTCCACTGGCGTTGGCACTCTTTCACACCCAGTACCAGCGTCGTATTGTCCGTTGCCTCTGATGTACCTCCGTGGATCACCACGGCCTCTCAATAGTTCTACTCAGCAGCAGCTCTCTAACTGGTGCTGAGATTCATTCAACTGATATGATTTAAATGATGGAAGAGACGGGGTCACTTTAGGAGTGACCATCAAGCCGTGGCCGTGATCGTCTGTTGTGAAGCATTGGCGGCCTCGAGGGGCTTGGCAGTTTGCGGTGGTTGGATCCAGAAATACCCGTCACCATTCAACGTCAATGGGAAGGAATAATGGGAAGGCAATGTTTTACGTCATTCGGTTAGAATCTCAGTGGCTAGTTCATCCCTTATGATGTATTTTGAGAGGTCCCGTCTGACAGGTTTTTCAACATGAAAAAGTTACTACAGAATGAATATTAATGAATTCTGGCAATAGAGTACCGCGGTGGCCGTTCAAGTCCCGCCCACAAATATGGATAGTTGCCACTGCTGATTGTAAAAATCTCAAACAATGGCGCCACATCGCAAAAAGGCAAATTGACAGCCTCAAAGCGGTAGTTTGTAAACCAATGGGTGAGGTCACGGAGGCTACATCCATATTGTTTTACAGTCTATGGTTACCATGCAACATTGCACCCAGTAGCCAACTCCAGGGGCTGCTGTGGTGGCAGCATGATTTTACTCATAGCTGTTCCTCCAGACACGACAGGAACAGCCTTATGATTCACTGTGCCGAGCCCCGGCCTCCAGGGTAAAAAACAATATATTTCTCACACAGGGCGCCACCGCGGGAGAGGCTGATTAGGGCCGCCTCTCTCCCAGAGAGCTGTCAAGATATGATAGCGCTGTCTCTGGCTCAGGCAGAGGCTGCCCCGCATACCTGCCGCTTCTGGAAAGGACCAGCAGCGGTACCAGATTGAATAAACCCACGGCTTGGATGGATGATAAGTCAGAAATGTTGCAAACACGAATACACACACGTTGTTGAGTGGTTCCCTTTTGAGGGATTCCAAATGATGGTGTGGTCCCTGGTTTAATTAGCAGTTCCATATTAATTAGTTTGAATATTGGTACATGTTGGCTTTTATTAGCTGATTCTGCACCAGTGGATTGTAGGTACAAGCAGGGGCCACAACATCACAGCAATATTCTCACAGAACTCCCTGCTATCTGTCACAAAAACAAGACAAAGTACGTTGCTCGGGAGCTGCTTGACTCTCCAATATGAATTCTCACAAAGGCATTTATGGACTTTACTCCCTATATTGGCTGCTTGTTACTGTCTGTAGAATACTTTTAATCTGCTGCTTTATTCACAACTCATCTCATCTAGCCATTTTACTGATTAGCACCAATTCAGATTGTTGACTCTTTCACCTCTCGTTTATTTGAACACAACGTTTACATGTGAAACGGATTGATGTGATGCTTTGATTAAATTACCAACAAGACCATAACTAATCCCTATATGCATTTTCCTAGAAAAGGCAGATAGTAATGTTACAACATATTTAAGATAATACTAAAATATACCTTAAAAAGGGGTTGTCTTCCCAAAGT
>OOFG01000716.1:0-17951 GCA_900323295.1 Molva molva | reverse complement strand
GGGGAGTAATGATTAGTGATTAATGGAGTGCTCCACATGGTTGTCTGTGGAACAGCTGTAATCAGATTTCTAAGCTGCTTATAGAAGAGGCAGAGAAGGAGAGAGGGGAGTGGCACAGGTTATCTTCACAGTGAACAGGCAAATCTGGAGGTGGATTCGTCCCAAGCTTAGGTTGCTGGAGTCCAAGTGATATGTCATGGGCTTTTATTTTGTAGCATTGACTCTGGAAAGTACTTTTCTTTGGATCACCATATATTATTTTCTTCTTTCCTATTGTTCTTCTTGATCCATGACATTCTGTTCTAATACTTCAAAGTACTCTCAGCCTTTTTATCTTTGACCTTTCCACAAACCAAAAGATAAGTCTGTGAATTGGACCAATCAATTGGAATATTTTTGTGCACCATCGGTTTCTGTCCTGTTTTAGTTTTTTCAAAAGGTTTCTCTCTCTGTTCATGCTCTTGAAATAATCTACCTGGAGATTTGAGACTATTCCCACCTCACTTTGAACTTCTTTACCCTGCTGGGTCATGATTTAGTTCTATTTATGGCCTGGCGAGGTTGGGTTTTCTTGGCTTCTTTTTTTTTGGATACTGCCTCTTCTGCTTGATCACTCTGACTCCTCTGATATAAGGGCTCCTGAGGTCGGTACTTGGTGCTCAAAGGGGTAAATCATCCGTGCAGTTCTAAGTGCATGTTGTTATTTCCAGCTGTGTTTGAGTGAGAAGATGCAGCCGGGGTGCTAGTCGTCATCCCTCCACCCACCCCTGAGGCCGACCATGCTGGTGGTGTGGTGCTCGGCCGTGCTGACCTATGTGTCCGTGTACATCTCGCTTTCCTTCCTGCGCAGCTTGCTAGCTTCCGAGAGAAGCGGGCGAAAGGTGACGGTGCGGGGGCGCAGAAAAAGACGGCGAAGAGGAAGGGCCAGAATGTCCCGAAAACTGACCGCCCAGCGCAAGAGCGACCCCTAGAGCCGGCACCGGCACCGGCTAGCGGCGCCAAGGAGAACGGCAAGATCAACCACGAGGTAGGGCTGCTGGTCACAATCAACTATTTGGTGTAACGTGGATGTTCATACGAAACCAGACAGACCAGACAAAATGTTGAAAGGATCACATTTTCTTTGATTTAGACCCATTCACTATTTATAGCTGACCTATATTACTTTTTGTATTGTATTACATTACATTACGTGATTTCGCTAGAGGTCTTTGCCCCCTGCCTTGTAAACATACATTAGAGAAATGGGTCAGTAAACATGTAGTTGTGGGGGGGGGGAGGGTGTTTTGATGTTGCCATGGCAACATCACCAGGATTAAATGAGAATTCCACTCAAGGCCTCTCTCCTCTGAACGAGTTCTGAACCTGCTCATGTAGTGAGTCAAGCAATATTCTTCTAGACGTTCTTCTAAACGTTGATTACCAATGTTGTCTTGGCTACTCAGTTACTTTTTAAATGTAACCTGATTATGTGTCATACATTATATTAATGTGGAAAGCTCCTTCAAGCACCAATCGTGTATAAATATTAAAGCCATGTTTTTCATGTTTAGGTGCCCCAAAAACCCAAGACTTATACGGTCCATCAGATCCATGGCCAGAAGATTCCGTCCCAGCATCCGAGCCAAGGTCCCATTCCCTCCCCTGTTGAAGAGATGGAAGATGAGCTAATAGCACTGACTGGCAAAGAGCAGCTCAAGGTATACATGGAACTCTTGAGATTATACTGCACTGCAGCAAGGGTATTCATTTTTTTGCTATGGAGTTACAAGTGAGAATGCTTTCTATTTATTTCATGAATATGTATGTTGCTTTATTCACAGTGTAATCTGCTAAGCACTGAATTCACACTGGAAAATGGGCTTCTTTTAACTGGGTGGCGTATGGTTACGAACCTGTGAATAAGTCTTCTTGCAAATGCATTCATCGCGTATATGTCCAAGTGGGTTGGGTAGCCTTGTTTTGGCTAATGGTTCAATTTAGCTTTATTTGTAAATTTATTTGCTTTATTTGCTTCCTGTTTTCTGTATGCGAGTGTGTAATGGAGGTTGACTGTCTTTGTGTGTCTGTGTTCAGTATAGCCTGTTAATAACAATTTGGAATTGTTTCCTCCTCCCCTGTCTCGGATTATTTGTCAAAGCAGTCTTGATGAAGCAGAATTTTCTGTGGGTAGACATGAAACAGAACCTTGCTTTGTGTCTCGGCCACTGTAATGTATTACGTTTTGTTGTCACTTTGATATGGTGAAATCAATATGCACCATCGTGTTTTTCAGGTTGTCATATGATCTCACCGTTATTCAACGCTATCTGTTTGATCTGCAGAGGAAATTAAATGAAGGCTTTGTAGCCATACTTGATTCTGTGTGGAGGCACCTTTCATCCTGGGTTTTGTTGATTTCATAGGGAGGTTAAAACAGCACTATACACCATTTTGTTCAAGCGTACTTTGTCATGTTCACTGCAGCTGTCACTCATCACTAAAATTATATGACCTTCTCATAGGGTAGGGTAAAACTAGTAAAATATATATAAAATATAACCCATCCCCACCCACAAGTAAATCATGAAATGTTTACAGAAAGTGATGGCTGCATTATTAACCAAGTAGTGTAGCTCTGGTCCCATACCAGAGCTACACTACTTGGTTAATAATGCAGCCATCACTTTCTGTAAACATTGAAGACATTGTGTTACTACACTGTAGTAACGGCCTCAAAGACAAGTTTGGTGTTTAACCCTAAAATGCCCCTTTTCCTTCTGCAGCAGTTGCAGCAGGCTGTGGAGAAGCGTAACGAGATCATTGCCAAGCTGAGCTCCAACCTGCAGGAAGCCCAGGCCAGCAGAGACCAGGTACAGCTAGAGGCCCAGTCCCTTGCCGGACAGATCCAGGCCTTACAGAAGCAGCTTCAGCAGGTACGATGCTAGGCAACATACAGAAGCAGGTTTATTTAAACATTTGTCGCAATAATTGAGTCATTTTTACAGATGTTACAATGAGGATTCAATCAACAGATGTACAATGATGATCACATTAGGTGCATGTTCCCTACGTCTGTGAAGACTGATGCGGATGTTAACCTTAAATTATCTTTCAAATGTATTGCAGACTAGCGTGGAGTTTCTGCGCATTAAAAGTCAAACAGGGGTGCCCGAGGCCCCTCATCCCCAGCGACGGCAGCCTTCTCCTGGCTGTGGCTCCCAAGACGCTGTCCCCTCCTGTGTGGAGCTCCCACTGGGGGAACTCAAGAGCGTGGATATTGTCTCCTGTTCAGCCTGCCGAGAGAGCTTAAACACAAACTCTAAGGCTAATGGAGACACCGAAATGGACGCCCTCCTCTTCAGGCTAAGTGCCGAGCTAGAGGAGGAGAGGTCCAACAGCCGAAAAATATGTGAAGAACTAGCCAAGGAGAAGGAGAATTGCCAACATATGCTTTATTTGCTAGAGGAGGAGAAAAGGGAAAGGGAGAAGGAGATGAAGCAAAAGGAAGCAGAAACTGAGCTGCAGCTACGAGACTTCCAGGAGCATGTAAGCCAAGCCCAAAGCCAGTCCTTTGAGATCCAGCGATACAAGGAGGAGAAGGAGCTGCTCAACACGGAGCTCCAAGAGATGACCAGGAAGCTAGTCAGCGAGCAGGAGACCGCCGAGAGGTTAAGAGAGGAGATTGCCAACTCAGCCCTCCGTCTCTGCAACCTAGAGGAGGAGAAGGAGAGACGGGAAGAGGAAACAAGGAGGCTCGAGGAGGAGCACAGGGAGGAGCTAGACAGAATCAGGCAGCTCTTGGAAGAGGGGGAGAAAGAGATTGACAAACTGGAGAAGGAAGACTCGGGTATCAAGGCGTCAAAGAATAGACAGAACCAAGAAAGGGTCAGCTTCGGTCAGGATGAGGATGAGGAAGGTGAACCAGACCGGGAAGATCACTCTGAATACGGTCTGACCAGATCTGTCTCCACGGACATCCTGATGGAGCGCTACTTGTCCTCTGCACAGTCCAACTCCTCCCTGGCCAATCAGAGCTTTGAAGAACACATCCTTGCAGAGAACTCTGCCAGTTACAGGTCAGTCAATAATGCTGATGACCATAATTTTGTTGTGGTTTGTTTGTTGTTTATGGTTTAATCAGCATGCATGTTAAATACATCGTACTCCTCAAAACATGTCTCAACTACCGGTTTGTAATCATCCAATCACAACTCTAGTTATGTTAATGATTCGCAATATCTTCTTTTATATTTTACAGTTTTGAGCTAAACAGTGAGGTTTTGGGAGACACGTCGCACCTCTTCTCCATCTCCAACCCTCTCCGTGAAGACTACGACAACCCCCTCAACTTCTCAGAGGCACAATGCTCAGTAGCATCCGACAACGTCCTGGATAGCTACGCCCGCACGCTGTCACCAGGCTGGCCTATCAACTCACCCTGCAGTGGCGATGGGGAGTTTGGGGAGGCGTCGCGGCAGCAGGGCGAGGAGCCGGCAGACCTGGCAAAGGAGCTTCTCGGACAGCAGTGTGAGGAACTTCGAGAGGAGCTGGATCTGAAAGAGAGGGAACTCGATGTCCTGAGGGATGAGGTCTACAAGAGCGCTGAGGACCTGGAAGAGGCCAGGAGCAGGTAGGAGAGAGGCTCATACTGAACCTTTTGACTTTGTTTTGCAGTTAATAAAAGGGTATTATCCTCTTTAGAAACTGTACATGGGAATAGTTTCAACAGTTTGTTAATTTTGTTTTAATATACAGGTGGGCACAGGTAACAGAAGAACTCAAGGAGGCACTCTGGGAGCTTGAGGAGGAAAAGGAGAAGTGGAGGACCCAGGAGCAGGAACTGGACAACGAGATGCAGAAGAGAAAGCGTACAGAGGAGGAGCCAAAGTTGAAAACTTCCAAACAGGACAATTTTGAGAACAAAGACGGTCCCTTATTGAAGGAGAAGGAGGACACAGAAGGGAAAGATGATAAGGAGGATGGGTCCTCCTTGCTCTTCACCACGACCCACCCATCCGCTCGGCTTGTCGACAAACTGCCTGGAGATCCGACGGTGGTGTTTGAGGAGAAGGCTCACCTGGAACAGCAGGGGATCTCTCTGCAGCAGTTGAACCAGGCAGGAGTCCCGGTCACCTCTGAGCAGGAGCTGTATAGCAGGCAGCTCAAAGATCTTCAGGTACATCTCTATAATGACATTTAAACCACACACTTACTGAACCATTTTTTGTGTTTAGAAAATACTATCTGTAATTGTATTCGTATTTAGTAATAATGATTATAATAATAATAATGACGATAATAATCATTATTTAGTAATAATGATTATGAATGATCAAGAGAGCAGACAAACTTGACAGCATTTTATTTTCCTTCAAAGGCCAAGGACCAGGTCATATCTGAGCTGGTAGACACCAAAGCCAGGCATGAAACCACAGCTGCCCTACTGGTTCAAAAGACCCTGGAGTTGGACTCTGCCCTAAAGGACCTCAACGCCACTCGCCTGCAGGTCGAAGCTGCCCAGAAGGAGCTGGAAAAGATGGGGGGACAGCTGGAGGAGAGCCGTAGAAATCTGGGAAGTACTGAAGAGCAAAGGAGCCAACTGGAGGATGAGCTTGTCAGTCTAAAGCATACGCTGGGTCCCCTGGAGGTTGCGCAGGTCCAAGCAGCAGAAGCAAGGGAGGCGCACAGGCTAAAAGAGGAAGAGATGGATAGACAGCTGAAGAAAATGGAGCAAATACTGGAGGAGGAACTCGAGCAATTTGAGACACTGATCCAGGCAAAGGAGGATGAGGTAAGCAAGATATGTATGCAATATCTTGTAAAAGGCCACAACATGCTTCTGCACGGTTTGTCCAAATCCTTCGCGCATACGCCATGCAACAATGTGGCTAACTGTTTTCAATTTATACATCTGCGCAACCTACGCAACGTGTCATTACACCAAATGTAGTCTAGCAGGTGATTTATCAACCAACAATACAGCCAATGTGCACTACATCTGTGGATAATAGGTTGCAAAATAGAAGTCTCTCCCCTTTTTTCAAACAGTAACTGTTGACCACACCTATGTTTTGTATACTATTGGAGTGCAGCAAACTTAAAAACAAAAAAAGAGCAAAGATTTCAAAGTTTATTAGAATCAAAGCTAAGCTAGATTAGCTGTAGCTTGCAACCGCAGCCCCGCTCGTCCATTCACCAATCTGCGGTCCGCAACATATAGGTCTACGTTGTGTTGAAAACCACGTTGCTTGGGAACCATGTTGATATGCCTCGTTGATGCTGCAGATTCCTGGTTGTGTTGCTTACGTGCTGCAGTCACCCGAGCCTGTTCAGGCCTTAAGTGGACGGTTTGTTTGACGTTGGATTGCTAACTTTTTATAATGTTTTTCCCTAGTTGGCCGAGGTGCGGGAGAAATGGGAGGATGAGCAACAGGAGAAGGAGGAGGAGCTGCGGGGTGTGAGGCGTCTCCTGGAGGAGCAGAGGAGGGAACAGGAGTCGGAGGTGAAGGCCCTCATGGAGAAGCAGGCCTTGGCTCTGGAGGAGACCACGAAGCGGCTAAGGCAATCTCACCATGAAGAGGTGGAGGAACTGTCTAAGAACCAGCAGGCTGAGGTACTATTTAAGCTCACCCTAACCTACCCTTCTATACAATTAAGCTAATGACATTTTTAATCACTGTTATTGACATTAATGTTTGACACGGACAATACGTCTCTCCAGTTGTGTCTAAATTAACTTTTATAACCAATATTATAACCAGGCGTTGTTCAATGAAAAAAATATTATTAGTTAACAACCAGCCTCTGTACTTTTCCATTGTCTCAACTCTACATTGCTTGTACAACGATTGGGACGGTGATGCAGATTCCAGCATTAGTCATCATGTGCTTATCGATCCGTAGGTGTCTGAGCTGAACAGTCGTCTGGAGAGAGAGCTGTCTGCACAAAAGGCTGCTCTCGGCGAGGAACATAAAAGGCAGATCAGCCTCATTAAGCAGGTAGAGTCAGCTGGGGGGAGTCTGGGCCAGGGGTGGGTTACTGCTCCACCTCGTGGTCTGGTAGAGCAGGCAGGAATCCTCAACTGCATGTAAATACACGCTCAAAAGCTCTTCACTTCCAGTGGCTATTTACTTCAGTTTTTACTGCATTCATTGTAGGGGTGTAGGAAACATTACACCCCTTATTCATAGCAACCTGTAAAAAAAACATTACACAGTCTACAGTCATACAACTTCATATTTAACAGTAAACTTAATCAATATTTTCATAGTTTTAAGGAAATGAGCGATGATCTCTCATGTTTGTGGAACATGTATGCTTGTGTTATGCGCTCTCTGTTATATAGCACCAATGCTCTGGTCTACGTTGCTTCTCTAGCCAAATAGCCAGTTGTCATGGTTGTGTGGTCCTTGTGCAGGTGACTGAGCGTGAGCGCCAGCGGATGCTGTCGGCGCTGTGTGCCGAACACAAGGAGGAGATGAGTCAACTGAAGCTGGAGCTGACCTCCAAGCTCAGGGACAGCATGGAGACTGCCCATCACGCAGAAATACAGCAGGCACAGGTATGCACCAGTGAGGAGAACCCCATGATCTCTTTTGTGTTCATAAAGTTCCTTCCTGGTCCCTCCTGTTGGTTCAACTGTCATCCCCTTTCAAATCAATCTTTTTTTCTTCTTAACTAATTTATTGTTAACAGATTGTTTCATATCCTGGATGCCCTCTTGATCAGGTGACCTCATATTCATGTTTTTGCTACATGGATCAGTCCTGGACCTCTAGCTGCCCACATTGATTTCAGTGGGCGGGACTTGCCTTGACAGACCAACTTCTTCAGCCAATCAGCGTAACAAAACAGCGTGGGGTTGTTTGAGAGGCCGAGTCTATTTCTGCATAACTGCACTTATGGCTGTATTGACTCTACCAATGTTAAAGTTTCCGCTCGATGCTTCTGGAGAAGCCATTACTGTTTTGCCAGCGGCGGCCTGTGTTTCATGTCCTCAACTACGACGCTGTCCCTGAGTGGCCTGGTTTTGTCATCAACTAAGACACAGTCCCTGATTGTCCCTGATTACATTGTAATTTCAGGAAATCAATTTTGGCGGCTAGAGGTCCAGACCGATCCGTGTAGCAAAACAGAATGTGTGGTCAAGTGATAAGGATGGATTCCAGGCTATTATATTATATGGGATAAGCTAGGTTTCATGGCTTGCTATTGCAATCATTCCTGAAGTTATTTGATTTTAGAAATCTCATCAAAAACATAAAATCCAAAATGTGAATGATTTTCTTTTAAGAATATTTTAACATGCATAATATCTGAAATATCAAACTGAATTTGCGGCACACAAACTCCTCGGACCTCGGCTGCATGTTGCGTTACAATGTCCCCATTAAACCGCCGCCCCCTACAGACCAAGCAGTCCGTGGACCTGGAGGCGTTGCGTCTGAGCCTGGCCGACCTCCACACCTCCCGGCTGGAGCTCTCCCAGGCCAACCTGCAGCGGGATCGCGAGGTGGCGCTCAGCCAGGTCCAGGCGGAGCTGCGGGACAAGTGGACTGGGGAGAACGCCATCCTCCAGGCTAAGCAGCAGTTTGAGCTGGACCGCCTGCGCCAGCAGAACCAGCAAGACCTTGGTTAGTCATGAGTTAACAGGACGCGTCACATGGTTGTTGTTTTTTTTTGTCCTCCATGCAGATTTGTTTTGGAAGGTGAATCATTTGCCCCTAGTAGAGCGAAAGTAGAGCAGTGGAAACCTGAAACCCTGTGTTGCAAGTGAATTCAGTTCTTTGTTGGTTTTTATTGTGCACAGATGAACTAAGGCAGCAGTTTGAGAGTCGTCTCTTGGAGGAGAAAGCTGCTATGGAGATGAACCGGGCCAACGAGATACAGGTACTAGGCATTCACAAAAGCCTTCTCAAATGCGGTTTCTCATAGTTCACTTGTCTATCAGTAGTTCAGTCCAGCATCTCTGTTGATCTGTAAGTTACATTTTTAAATTGTATTCATTTGACTGGTGTTGTGTTCCGCAGGTCATAAAGTCACAGTGGGAGGAGGAGACGGAGAATTCCAAGGCAGACCTCAAGACCGTCCTCTCTGAGACCCAGAGGAGCCTGAACGACACCCAGGCTGAGTTGTCAGTCACCCAGACCTCTCTGGATGAACTGCGTGCTTCCAGCGGGAGAGATGTCCAGAGGCTGGAGGAGGAGCTCAACATGTTCTGGGCAGACAGAGACACTGCTGCCAGTCAGTACCTACAACTGCTATTCATGAACCTGACCCATTGCCTATTAAGAAGAACCTGCATGTTTCACATGATGGTGACCTAACCATCGGAACATGCTTGACATGCTTGTGCTGTGATTCCCACTCAGGTGCCTTGGAGGAGCTGGTCAATAGTAAAAAAACTGTACTGAAGGAGAAAGAGTTGCAATCAAGCCACCTAGAGGAGAAGGAGAAGCAACTACAACAAGAGGTACATTTACTTTATGTACTTCTTTTGGGAATCAGGCAATGTTTCTCTCTACAGTTCAAGTAAAGAAGACACGTTTATACTATTAAAACTTGTCTTACTGTTTTACAGGTCTGTCATCTACAGGAGGAGCTGACCACACTGAAGAAGACCTCTGAACAGGAAGTGGGTCATCTCTGGGCCCAACTGGAGAGCATGAGGACCAGCCGGCAGGAGCTGGGAGGTGAGAGTTCACAAGGTTTATGATTTTCCTCTATTGACTAATCATAGTCATTCAAATGAAAGTGGAACCGGACGTTACATTAAGGAACAAGTAGGTGTTGGGCATCTTGCTCTAGGACGCCTACATTTAGGTTGTGGACATTGGGGATCGAACACAGTACCTATTGGTATGGACCCAGAGCATACTTTAGTGTAGGGCTTTGACGCTCGTAAGATAAGAATACTTGATCATTGATTCCTGAGGCAAAGCACGCATCTCACACACGCACGCACGCAAGCAAGCAAGCTTGTACCTTAAATCGTGTGTTCGCTGTTGGGTCCAATTCTAGCTTGATTCCCTCCCTGCCTCTCTCGTCCCACAGAGCTGAGGGAGCAGCTGCTGGCCCGCTCTTCCCGCGTTGATGACATGGAGCGGCTGAAGGCAACTTTTAATGATCAAAAGCAGGAAATCAAGCAGCACAATGAGGCCGAGCTGGAGAGCCTCAGGAGGTAGACACACACTCACTCACTCACCATTACTATTGGCTTGTTTTGTATCTGGTGTTGATGTTTCGCTACTCTTGCTATGGTGGTCAACAGTAACCCAATTAAAACAATCAATACATAAATACAACATTCCCAGTGCAGGATAAATGACAGCGCTAATCTTAAATATCTTTTGGTCTTTCTTGTATCTGGTGTTCTGAGCATAGACTGTAAACAATATGAATATTAATCATATATATTATTATAATAATTACAGTCCTAATACCTTTTTTTTAATAAAATAAAACAGTCAATATATATTTTCAGAGGTATTGTTGACTAAAACAGTCCACAATACCTCTGAAAATACATAATACTGACATGAACTAGACACTTAAGTTCTTAACCAAAGAAAAAAATGATTTTCTTGCTTTGTGGCGGGTCTTTTTTCCTCCAGCCCCCGCAAGCTGGATGTGTAGTTCCTACACATTGGTGGCTTCCGCCAGGGTTCCACAGGGTTCTCAGGACCTGCTTGGTCCTGAGACCATCAGCTGACACTCGGACACAAGCACTCTCTGTATTGTTTCTCTCCAGGTACTTTGAACAGCGTTTGAGAGCAGCGGAGGAGAGCTACAGGGAGGAGATCGCTCTGCTGCAGCTAAGACTGGTAGAGGGGGCCCTGGAGGAGTCCCTAATAAAGACCGGGGATGCTAGGTACAATAGCAGGCATGCGTAAATAGAGAGGACCTCATTCAGTCTCTTCATAGTTCATTTAAAATGTTTCTTCCCACCAAGGTGTGGCTATCTTTTGATGGCTTTTGTCTCTTTAGTTTAACCACCGAAGGCGATGCTGCAGAAGAGAAAAACGATCTTCTGACTGAGTTTACACTGAAACTGGAGAAACACAAGGTAGCTTCACACGCATTTCCCCCCTGACCGCCAATGTGAAATGCATTTTGGAGACTGTAACTCTCCCGCTAATTAAACAAATAATAATAATAATAATGTAAATAAACACACAAATTCCCCTCGCATGCTTTAGTTGTATTAAGCCTCCAATTCTACTACTCCTGCAGTCACATTCTGGTCATATAATATTTTGTGTAGGAGGATCTGGACTCGCTGCGTTTGCAACTGGAGGAGAAACATGAAGTGGAGCTGTCCAAACTGCGCTCCTCTCTCTCGCTGTCCTACAAAGAGGAGCTCCTCCAGGTCAGAGTGAAGCTCCTCAGTCTCTACACACCACCTGTGTCTCCTGAACCCTCGTAGTTTAATAGTAATTTATTACGTTCAAATAGTTGCACTAACTGCTAGTGCAGCTTGTTTTCCATCCTGGAAAACAAGATGGGGAACAGAGGCAGAAAGATATCGGACATAAAATATAAAAATAAATATTGTTAAACGTTCATATTTTCTGGTGGAAGAGGGAGGTCGATCCACCGTCATGATTAAAGATGCTATATTGTTATTTTATAATTGTATTAATATATGAAATCTTTGTCACTCATTTCCATGTTCCAAAATTGTAGCCAAGTGGGTCATAACCGTGTGATACTTGATGCTATCCTTAGGAATGCATTCAACAACCGTATGCCCTGTTTTCTTTTTTCTCCAACACGATGGCTGTGTGCTTCAGGTGCGCTCTGACCTCACCGACCGCTACTATGAAGACCTAGAGACGATGAAGACCCGCCACGCCCTGGACCTGGAACAGTTGCGGGCCAGACTCTCTGAGAAATACGTCAAAGGTAGGACGAAGATCCCTGCATCCTCAATAAAAAAAATAAAAATTAATTGAATAGATTTATGTTGGTATATGATTATGGTATATGAAAATATTATGTCTCTTTTGTCTCCCAGAGCTTACACAGGTGCGACTTGCAGCAGCAAGACAGGTGGAGGTAAAGGCACATTATGGAGTTTGTGTTGTGATAAATAACAGCTGAGCGAACTGATGGCCCCATTTATTTTCTGAGCTCTATGTAAACTGTATGTTAACAACAGTGATGTCGACGCTGTTTCAGGTGGAGGTCGAGCAAAGGATGTGGTGCCACAGTGAAGAGCTGCAGAGCAGAACGACCATCATTCAAACCCTGGAGGGCAGACTGTCTGCCTTGGGTACACAGCACGCCACAGAGCTGCAGAGGAATACACAGCAGGTACACACCCACTCGTACATGAGTGACATTCAGAATGAGAGAAAGCATACGCTGAATGAAACTTGCTTGATTAGGATCTGGCTACCGCAACTGTGGTTTCTGATTGCTGTCTTGTGGTGTGACATCATTGTGCATTCATTTGAGCCAATCAGAAACCACGACAACACCAGTAACACTGTTAGTTTTATGTTTATTAACACATCAGCACTTATAGAAGTGCTGATATGTAATCAGTCATCCATAAACAGAATTGTACAATAGTCAACAGACGCACACTGCTGGTGAGTATAATCAAAACATTGTCCCCCGACACCACTGCAGCTGAAAAAGGACTTTGCTAGCGACCTGCTCCTTCATCTGGAGGAGGCCCGGCAGCTAGAGCAGCAGAGGGTGATCGAGGAGCTGAGCCTTGGTAACCAGGAGGAAGTGCAGCGGCTCCGAGTGGAGCTCCAGAAGGAGCACCAAGCTGGGATCTCCTCCCTGCGAGCAGGACAGGAGGAGCAGAGGACACGCCTGGAAGGGGAGCTGGAGAAGTCAAGGGCCATGGTGGCGTCACTGGAAAACGATCAGAGTAAGATTAACGTGTTTGGCAAAGAAAAATCACAGTATTCAGAGGTTATAGGAGAACTACAACTAGCCCACAACAATTAGAGTTTAAAGTTCAGGGCGTGCTTTTGAATAGCAGGCTTCACCATGATGTGTAACATAATGTAATTGGTTAACAAATTATAACAACTAACTACTATGAAACAACTAAAATGTGTTGTCTTCTTCCCAAGGCCCCCAGGTTGTGCTCATCAAACAGCGGCTGCAGGCTCAGCATGACGAGGAGCTGCAGAAGGCCAAGAGCTGCATGTCTGCTGAGGTGAAGGAGCTGGCAGCTCTCCTTCAGAAGCAAGGGGAGGAGCGGCTCCACCAGGCTGAGCTAAGGTTAGAGTCTAGACCCCCGGGGTCCACGGGCCTGCTTCAAAGCCTGGGCTGGAATTGGGATCTTGCTATGGCTTTTATATTGTTTGTGAACCATATGATTGTCATTTGTCCAATATTGTACAGGCTGTTTCCCACTTTTAGATTTGATGATTGATGGTTTTTCTCGATAACTAATTGAAAATAAATATGTAGGCTTTGAAATACATTTTTAATATATATAATTTTGTTGGTTTGGAGTTTAACATTTTTGATTGAAACATTTTCCAGGTTCCAAGAAGAGAAAGGGCAGTTGGAGCAGCGCCTGGCCCAGAAGGAGAGCGTCTCTCTGGGAGAGATGAACGACAAGCACCAGGCTGGGCTGGAGCAACAGAGAACGGCGCTGCTCAACAAACACGCACAAGAGCTGCACGTCGTCACCACCGGACACAAAGAACAACTGGATACCCTCAGCACCCATCACCGGGACCAACTCGCCACCATGGCAACGGAGCTGGACACAAAGCACACGGCTGTGCTCGTTGCCATGGAAGCGAGCCTGGATTCCAAATGGAGTGCAGAAGTGGAGCACTTGGCGGCAGTTTTCCAGGAGACCAATCAGGCGCAACTGGAGGCCCTGGAGTCGGAGCTCGCTGTCGGGCACAAAAAAGAGCGCGACGAGCTGGAGAGGAGGATGCTGAGTAACATGGACACGCTGGAGGCCACCTATCTGAAAGAGGTTCAGGTGAGCGGACCCAAATGCTTCATTTGAATCCCAATCTGGATTGACCAATAGTTGGGTCTGAACTTCTTATCCACCATGTGTATTAACCGTTTTATCATCATGAGAGTTACATGGTGAAAATCTGCCTTGGCCCCAACGCGATCTTTGTGTCCTCGGCTTTACCTTAGGCCCTGCGTGACGACATGGAGCACCTGGAGGAGGGCCATGCACAAGAAGTGGAGCGACTGAAGTCGGCACATGCGCAGGAAGTGGAGCGCCTGCAGACTGAGCTGGTGTCCAGCAAGGAGGAGCTGAGGATGGAGCTGGCCCAGATGCACATTGGGAAGTTCAGCGCCATGGCAACCGAGCTCAGCAACGCCCACAAGGTCAGCACTCCAACCACAAATTATATTATTGACAATAAAGAGTGGGGGGGCATCCTCATAAGTCCTACTGCTATCGCCAGTCTAATTATAATGGATCGAATCGCATCCCTCCTGTGATTTGTCCCACTTTAATGTCCTGTTTTACATAGCCTTTTAATAGCCTTCTACAGTCATTGTTGTGTTTATCGTGTTTATCCTTGTAATATTTCCAAAAGAGCGCCATCTTTTAATCTGTCAATATTAAATCAGCATTTCTATAACATTAAACCCTAAAGAAAGTCAAACTCAACAACTCCTGACTGTGGCGTTTTAGGTGGATTTATCTGCTCAAAAGGAGGCCTTGGATGCTGAACACTGCAAGGCTCTGGAGACTCTGAAGATGCAGGTAATCATTCAACCTAGTCATCCACCCTCAGATAGATGTAAGTGATAGTCAGTCTGCAAGCCTTCCAACAATCCACCGTCATTCTACTCCACCGTCCAAACGGAGCTTAATAGAACAAAAATTGTGAATCTCCAGATGTTCATTGCTTGAGATGTACTGTTTTTAGATTGTTGAAGTGGACATGCAATCCTTGTCAATTGTCAACATGCCAACACTTCTATCAAAATCGATTTTAAATATTGCTGACATACATGCATGTCATTTATGAGCAGGTAGAGATTAGGCTCAAGGAGGAACTGTGGATAATGCACAAGTTCATAGCATTCACAACATCTGAAGCCTTTTTTCTCTTTTCCCTGATCTTGTCTTTCTGTCGCAGGTCCTTGAGTTGGAGGAACAACATGGCAGTGCCCTACAGGAGCTGTCCCACACCTACAACACAGAGAAACAACAGCTCTGTGATCAGCAGCAACTCCAGCTACAGGTGTGTGTGAGATGATCTTAGTCTCCATGACCTTGGTGCTGTCTAGCTCAACTGGTAGGCGGTGATAAGAACCACTGGTGGTTAGGGGTTTGATTCCCATTCGGGCCGCCCATTCTAAGATTGTATTCACTCACGATTTTGTAAGACGCTTTGTTCTCAGAGTGAATTCCAATATGTATGGCATTTGTTGGACCATTTTAGCCAAAGCGCCACTGTACTGCAATAATGGCACTCTTTTAATTCAAAACAGTTTATATTGCAGTAGCGTGGGTATAATTGTTGTAAAGCTAAATGCATGTTGTGCGTTTATTATGTAGGAGCTGAGGCATGTCTCTGCCCAGGAGTTGGAGGTGTGTCGCAGGGAGCTCGAAGAGGAGTCGTCGAGACAACATCTGCAGTTCCTGGAACAGATGCAACACATTAAGGTCCAATCGGAAGAGAGGCTGCAGGACAGGCTCGGCCAACTGAAGGTAACTGAAGAAAAGGTGACTTATGGTAAATGGAGGCACATGGCCTTTTATTGGAAGGTTTTATCCATACATTTGAGTGCCGTTCATCTATCCAGGCATTCTATACAGACATTACATTCAAATTAACCCAATCGGTACCCTTTTATACAAAACAAAATATGCAAATGTTTTTGATAATCAACCTAGTTTTTGTTGGGGTTTTCTGAGCCAACATTATTACGTAATCATGTAGGATTATTGTGTCTGTATTATTTGTGACAATGCCCTTCTATACCCCATCTGCACCCTGCGACTCCCGGGAGTAGTGGATGCTCCTGGACCAGCTCCATTTTAAGCGGTGCTCCAGCCTAGTTTCCACATAATCTCTCATCATATGTAAAGGATGAGAGCCCTTTTTCGAACAGTCTGTGTGCTGTGTGGAGCCAGCCAAGCACATAGGCTAAATGGGATGGATTTAAGCTTTTTATCCTCTAATGCTGAAGGTTTTCATTGGAGGCGAATGATGACGAGCAGCTCCGTAGTTGCATGGCACCAAGCAGAAGAATGCGTGAATTTATTTGTGTTATTATTTTGAATTCATCTGGACTTAAATAACTTATGAACCTGTGTTGCCGTTGTACTTGAAGGCGGAGTTGGAGCAATGTAAGGAGGCGGAGCTTGAGGAGCAGAGACGGAGCTTCAGCACTGAGCATGAGCAGAAGGAGCGAGGCTACACGGAAAAAATGAGCCAGCTCACTGCCCAGCTCCAACAGCTGGATGCTGTGGTTGCGCAGGTATTGAACGCACAGGCACACAAATCAGTTGATATTTCACATTAAAAAGTGAAAACCGGCAATGTAAACTAGCATGTAAAGTAAAAGAGGCCAATGAGAAATGGTATTGAATGTATTGTGTTAATATGAGAGGTATGGATTTAAATAGGATGTCCTACGGCTAGCTGGGTTTTAGAAGAAGGTGGTAGAGATTAAAGATGATTGAACAGCAATGAGGAGTACATTTAAACGGTACATAGACAGTACACAAGCCACAATAATACAATCCAAACAATACAAGACTTTACTCACATCCCAGAGCTCATCTATCATTAGTCTGGAAGGGTTATCTTGTATTTCTCTCTCTCTGTTACTGTAAGTCTGCTCTCCCTTGAGGATGAGCGACAGAATCACGCACATGAGATATTGCAGAATCATCTCGAGTCTCTTGGGGCATAATGGCATTTAATTTGAGTGCAAGCTCATTCATTCAACCACTCTGTCCAGCCATCCGTTCATCCATTTGTCCATGTCTTTCTTTTAATACATAGCGGGAACATGTCTATGGTGATTGTGCTAAATCATATGGAATCTTTGATCTGGTGTTAAAATGATGCTTCTCATTACTTCTTTGCACTGTGGCCTCCCCATTACATTTTTTTAATTTAATTTTTTACTTATAAACTATTGCTACCACTACTGTTAGTATAGACCTGATTCTACTTATACCACTCTGCATGTTCCCTGACAACTCCAATCTAACAGTCAACTCAACTCCACCCCTACACACACACACAAACACCCCCACCCCTTCCTGTCTCCATGGCATTGGCTTGGTTTTTATTTGAATGATATCAAGTCCCTGCAGGCACACACTTAGCCCTTGTGCACTCAAGAGTGGGCGGGGTTATGTTGTCACGGTAACGGCATTGTTGCTTGCTGGGGCAGGTGGCTAGAGGAGGCTTGTCTTAGTGGGAGGTGAGCACCAGTGGGGGGAGAGGAAATAGATGGTGGAGGAGAAGGAAGAGAAAGAAAAGGTAAAACAAAAACAATGCATTGAAGTGTAGAAAAGGAAGTATGTGTCAGATTCTTGCTGCTGTCAACTGTAACACATATGTTTTTAGTCACTATGGATGTAGTATTAATTATTATACAATTTATTTTTTTTGGAGGTTTTGGCTTCATTGTGAAGATGCATTCCTCTTCATTCGTATTTGAATATCTAGAGACTATTGTTATTCATCAATGTTATTGACCCTGGCCTCTGATAGGCTTTTGGACTATGCTTTTTTCCCTCTCTTGCTCCCTCTCTTTCGCCGTCTAATGAACAGTGTGTTGCCTACAGACCACACTTGTTAGACAACAGCTTGGCATCAAGCCATGCAGTAAATCATTGACCAACATGGTTTGACACCTGTTTGCTGTGGCTATTTGTGTCAGTTGGCACACGTCTTTCCATCTCTTAACCTCGGTGGACTACTATTAAACTTTTCGCCATTCTGTGTATTGTGAAGGATGTAAATAGTGGGTGTGATTTGAGTGATTC
>OOFG01000714.1:0-17457 GCA_900323295.1 Molva molva | reverse complement strand
CAACCAATCGATTGGTCGCGGGAAAAATAATAAATAAAATCTGCACGTTATTATCTCTAGATTAACTAAATCGGCTACAGTGCACTCTACCTGGTAGCCTTATTAGCCTAAATGAATTATAAATAAACATAAAAAGCTTGTATTTGCAGCATATTAAATCATTTCTAACCTAACTGCTACCAGACGCTGTAGCCGTCGAAGCTGTCGCGGGATGCGCCTGCAGTTTTAAAACGATTATTAGACCAAACATATTGAAATATGCCAATTCCAAAACTTATCAAGTGTTAAACACAAAAGTTGACGGAGCATCAGACAAGTTAGCATACCGTTTTTAAATGATATGCCATGTTGGTTGTTGAGCTATGATACACAAACTGCTGTTTGCAAAATTTACATTCAACCTTTCTTTGGTCATCCGTCTTTGCAAAATGCAGCCACACCGACGACTTCTTCGACATTGTGTCATAATTTTTGGAGCCGACTCCGAGTAAACGTTCAGTAAACGTTGAACGAGTTAGACCAGGTTGGGCGAGTTCAAAACACCCCCGTTTTCACAGGTAGTCTGAAGGCTATTGATGTAGCGCGTTTCTCCTTATGAAAGTGAAAGTTACCGGCGATTGTCCGACCAATGAGAATTTGGTCGGACGAGAGCATGTCGACCAACCAATCGACCAGTCGAGCTGGAGACTACAGCCCTAGATTTAACCATCATGTCTTTCCAGGAGTTTCTACGCCTTTCTCATCTGTGAAGGACCAGGCCTCCTCGGATCCTCACGGCTCTGATGCAGAGAAAAGTGACGGTAAATAGTATTTACATTGGTGTCTTTGTGTAGATGTTGGAAGTCTTTAGGAACTTGGTAGTCTCCACTGGGAATAAAGTTTGTGTCATGCATCAGGTCTTCCACAAGGCATGGAGAGCCAAGATTCGGAGCAGTTCTTCCGCAAGGTGCTGGGGGTGTCAGACGGCTCTACTCTGGAGGGCATGAAGCCCATCTTAGAGGGCAGTAAAGGAGAGCTCAACCGCAACTCGTTGCAACAGAGACCTCTCCTCTCAGGTGTGCATAGCAATGCAATACAGTATTACACCACAATAATGGCTGCTACTTACTGTGAGAATGTATTATTTTAAGACAATGTATTTATTTGAGATTGATTTTCATGTTGATATTATTATCTCTAGTTACTGAGGATATTTAGTTAAGAATGTATTTCTCTATTTATGTGAAATAAAACTGAGATTGCTTTCATGTTGGAGTTTTAAGTTTGAAAATGGTTTTTGACATCTTCCAGGGTCCCTGCCCTCAGCTGGAGTGATGGACACCTTCCCTGGCCTTGCACAGTCTCCATTCTTTGACATGCGGTACGTATTACTCATACTTTTTACTCCCACGTGTTTATCATAGAAACCTTTATTCAATCCTTATCCTTAAAACAATAATAAATTCTCTTTGTACATTATTATTGTCTCTAGGGACCGTGGAGGGCTATTCAGTCCAGATGGGGGAGAGGAAAGTCCCTGGGCCACGCCCTCTACTCCGGCCACCCCTTCCACTCCACCCACCCCCACCGAGGTAGAGGGCGATGGGCTTTCCTACAACCAGCGCAGCCTCCAGCGCTGGGAGAAGGACGAGGAGCTGGGGGAGCTGTCCACCATCTCCCCCGTGCTCTACGCCAACACCAACTTCCCCACGCTCAAGCAGGACTACCCAGGTGAGCTTGTATAAGGGACTGCTCGGGAGCTCTGCTTAAAGTAGTAGCCAAAGGATGATGCTTCTGTAGAATGATGGATAAACCCAGCTGTTGTGTCATTTAATTCTGCCACAGACTGGGCGAGTCGCTGCAAACAGATCATGAAAATATGGAGGAAGGTCTCTGCTGCTGACAAGGTTCCATTTCTGGTAGGTTGTCATTTCCTAGGATTGGAAGAAGTCATCTACCTATCATACCAGTAAACAATTATGGAATGAGTGTGACAAATTATGCATATAGGAAAGTCATCGTCTCATCCTTGTGAGAATAGTTTTGGACATATTTTACATGACAAATGGTAATATCCACTGTTAAGATAAGGCTGATGTCATTAACCCTTGAGGGTAGTACAGTAGTAGGGTTTTACAGCTGTTAAGGGCAATTCAAATAAAGTCATGGTGTTTTATTTAAAGGAAGGTATTCTGTCTATTTTTCTTCAATTCCCAGTTCCCATCTTTACATGATTCAAAATAAGATAAATAAAGATCATTGAAGATCATGTGTAGTTCATGTTTCTTAATTTGTCTACCTCAGTTGGTTGCTTGACCTTGTTGTTTGTTTTGTCTATTAGCAAAAGGCCAAAGATAACAGAGCATCTCAGCGCATCAATAAGGCACAGAAGGTACGATACAGCCGACTATAGAAACGATAAGGAAGTACACATGCTATTCATGGACAATGTTTGCTTGCTTGTTCTCTGAACTCTCACTTGTTGCTTCTTAAAGCAGGCAGAGAGCCAGGTGTGCCGGCCAATCAAGACAGAACCAGGACGTGTGAAGGGCGAACGGCCAAGTCTCCATCTCCAGATCCCTCCACCCTCAGGCTCCGTCTCCACCCCGTCCCAGCCCAGCTCCGCCGATAGCCCCTTTCCTTTCCCTCCAAACCACGGCTCCTCTTCCGCCTTTTTTCCGGAAGGACCCTTGAAGACCCCAGGCTCTGCCGAGATCCGGACAGATCCGTTTGCCAAGCTGCCTCCTCAGTCCCCACATACCCACTCACAGCCCTCCACCCCCTTCTCCCAGGCCGGGACCAGCCCCTTGCAGGCCAACTCCTCAGGTTATCCTCCTCCTGGCCCACAGGGTCCACCTCAGGGACGGCCGGCACCCGGCCCCTTCGACATGCAACCAGGGACCCCTGGCACTCCCCGTCGGGCCCAGCAGGTAGACCCCTATTTCAGATCGCAATTACAGCAACAGCAACAACAACAACAACAACAACAACAGCAGAGTCAACAGCTTCAGATGCAGCAAGGCTCTCTGGAGTCCTTAGGACCCCCACAAAGTCCACATTCAAGGGCTGGTGGACCTGGGGAGCCTCTCTTCTCTCCTCCGCACACTCCCCACTATGGAGATCCCTTCCGATGCCAGCAGGGGATGGGCCGCCCGGATTATGGTTCATCTTCCTCCCCTTCAGCGATGGCCTCCTCACCCTCGGGCCCGGGGCAGTACCGGGCTGATATGAATGCACCTTCACCCCGCTCCTCCTCAATGGGGCGGCCAGATATGGCCACGGGCTCCCCTGCAGGAATGCTGGAGTCCAGTGATGGTTTGTTTAAGGCCCCAATGATGCCACGGATGCACCAAGGGGAAGGCGGGCCACTTCATCCCGGAGCTTCCCCTAATCACCCTTCAGAGGCCTACAGGCAATCTCCCTCCAACCCGTTCTCTGATCCCTATGGCCAGCCTCCCCTCACACCAAGACCTCAGTCTGGAGACGGCTGCTCCCCTGTGCCACAGAGGCACCCTGTGGCACAACATGAGTCCTGCCCCAGAGTTCCCTCAAGCCCTCAGACTCAAGGCAATGCCCCGTCGCCCCTCACCCCAGGGGGACTGTCAAACGATACTTTCTCAGTCCAGTCTCCAGGCACCAATCGCTTCCAGTCTCCCGACCCTTACTCACGACCACCGTCTCGGCCACAATCTAGAGACCCTTTCGCCGCCCTTCACAAACCCCCGCGGCCCGCCTCCGCTGCCCCCGAGGGAGCACCGAGTTACAGAGGTTCACCTCACCATAACCAGCAACCTCCTGCCTCTCCCGCTTCCAATCCTACTGGGGATCCTCTCTCTGGGAACCCCTCAGCACCCCCTCCCTTCAGCCGCAGCCCTAGCACCTCCACCTATCAGATGACCCAGCAGCAGGCTCAGATGACCCAGCAGCAGGCTCAGATGACCCAGCAGCAGGCTCAGATGACCCAGCAGCAGGCTCAGCTGAACCAGCCTCAACTCCAGCTGCAGCAGCATGTCCAGCAGCAAGCCATGACAACGGATGGTTTCAACCCCAGGCTTTCTTCCGGGTCCCATGACCCAACATCTGTCCGCCCTCCGGAATCGTCCCAACAACCAGCGATGCCCGGGAGCCAAGAAATGCCAGACATGGCTGTGGTGCAAGATCCTGCATTGGTGGGCCTCAGCCCATCCGAGTTGGAGAAGCATCGACAGGTACGTACACAGCATGCTGGTGTGAAAAATAGTCCTGCCCATTAGTTCCAGGTAGGGATGCAGCGATTAACAGCGATTTTATTAAAATTACCATCACAACCTGCAGATTGCAGACAGAAGGGAAACATAAGTCATAACATTGGTGCACCAGCTTAAAATGCTTTGCGGATGTGGCACTTCATGTCACAAGAGTGAAATTAGTGTTTGAGGGCGGGTTGTATTATTTGGTACTTTATTATTTCTGTTTCGAAAGGTAGCAACTGTTGAAAACAAAAGCCAACAAAGAAATGTTCTTGAGAAAAAAAAGTATTAACAGTTTTGATAAATGAATGCATAATAATCGTGAAACTGTGATTTTTCCTTGGACTATTATATTACCATCAAAATGTATAATCGTTGCATGCCTAGTTCCAGGTTATGTTCTAAACCATTGTTTGTGTTTTGACCTCCAGCGGCAGAAACTGAGAGATTTCTTAATCAGGCAACAAATGCTAAGGGGCGTGCGGCAAGGGAAGGAGGCTGCTGCTGCCGCCAGCAACGCTGCCCCTGGCTGGCCTGGAGGAGACCTGGCAGTCCCACAGTCCCACAAGGCTCCACCCCCTTATCCACAGGTAATACAACAAGATAAACAACAAGTTAAATAAGTGTAACCATAGAATCAGGTGTGTTACAGCTGTAGGGCTTTTGAGCTTTGGTTAACAAATCTACCTTTGACCAACTCTTCTGAAGGACCGTGTTGCTGCTGCTAAACCTGGACCCCAGGCTGCTTTGGTCAGAAAGATGCCCATGGGTGTTGGGGGCATTGATGAAAAGCTCATCTGCCCACAAGCTCTGGGACCACCTGCCGTTATGGATCCCAATGCAATGAGGTACAAGAGCACTTATTTGGTACATGCAGTTGGGATAATGGGGATTTTTGTGCAATGCTTACTAGTATATGTCACCTTGTTTCCAGTAATTGGTAACTTGTTACCCATTAGTGAACAGAATTGTTCACTTATTATCTCTGATCTGCTTTTTGTATGAAAACTGCTATACAAAGTACTTAAAGAGCCATTGAACCCAAAACCACATTTTCTTTGTTTTAAACATGGTTATTTGTCTTGTATGATCATAAACATAGTAATCTATGCCATTTTATCTGTTACTGAAATAAGTCCCCAATTTAGAGAAAAAAGGGGTAAAATCCTATGTTTTTGCCATTCTCCCCAAAACACTACGTGAACGTTCCACTCCACATAGCATTCTTTTCGTGATGTCAGACTACCTTTTCCGAGGTAGTCTGACGTCAAGACCAAGGGGCACTGGCGGCGCGTTTTGTGTGGACGTGTGGAGATCTGTCTGGGCAGCGGTTGACTGCGGTGTCTGCGAGAAAGTTGGGCTTTTCGGACACTTATTGTATTACGCCACGGTGTGTGTGGATGGTGAAGCTCCGTCTGAGCAGCGATTTGTTTAATGTCCGAGTGAGGGTTAGGCTTCCCGGACACCTATAGTATAATGCTACGGTGTGTGGCGGATTTCATATACAACATCGCTTATTATAACGCTGATAACGGTACTTAAAAGTATCATAAAGTTGGCGTGGGTCGTAACCATGGGGATAACACGCCCCCCTCTTTCCTAAAACTCTCAGCCCAAAACGCATCTTTTAAAATCTCAAAGTGTTCGAATTCCAGCTGAAACAGTGGGTTCACTGGCTCTTTAAACAAAAGCAAAATATACAATGTAGGCTAACCTTGGGGCCCTAGGCAAAAAAAGACTGGAGAGAAGAGTGAAAATAGAAAGAACGGACAGGACAGTAAAAGACAGACAGGACAGACCGAACAGACACACAGACAGGACAGTGAAGACAAACTAGACAGTGATGACTGGACAGGGAAGACAGACAGGACAGGTGAAGACAGACAGGTGAAGCCAGACAGGACATGGAACACAGACAGGAAAGTGGAGACAGATAGGTGAAGACAGGACAGTACAGTTACAATAGGCTAGTTTTGTCAAGGTTACCGGTGTTACCGGTGTTTGATGCACAACCGCTGGGATTTTATTCATACCTTCCCCACCGTCATTTTGCTATTATTATTATGAGGGCTAGCTCTATTTTTCAAATTAAAAAGTGTTGTAACAATACTTAATTTCAATTTTCTAGGGTTCTCTGCAGGATTTAGTTTTCCATGGTGGCACTTCCACTTGTCAGTTGCGGCCATAGAGATAAGAGGTTGCAGCCAGCGGGGTGGTTTTAATAAAGAAGGGTTTTAATAATGAACATATTAGCAGCTTTTTCAATGTTTAAACAAAGATAAAATATACAATTAAGCTCAACCTACTAGCAGTGGCGATTCTAGAGTCTCCTGGGGCCCTAGGCAAAAAAATCCTAGGGGGCCCCTACAACCAATGTTCATCACCATTATGTTATAAATAATGTGACACCAACGAAAAATGTTTTAGAGGGCATGGCATATGTTATCAATTAAAGTGTAATACTGAACTTAGTTTTCACTGGTGATACTGCTGTTTGAGGTAGGGGGTGACGTGTCATCTTCATGATGCACAGGTGTTGTTGTCTCGCTGAAGGTGGACGTTAACGGAACTGATATGACAAAAATAACAGGGTATATATTGTCGTAAAGAGTATTTAGGGGGCATGGCATATGTTATCAATTAAAGTGGAATACTGAACTTACAGTTTTCATTATCAGCATTTGGAGGGGGCACTTTATCCTTCTATTTTGCTGCTGTTAGAAACTTAAATAATGATCCTGAGGAGAGATAAGAAAGTGATATGTAGGCTATACTATAGTAGCATGTTAATCAAGTCAATTCAAAATGCTTTCACATTGTAGAATTAGAATTCCTCAAGTTCTACTTTTAAATGTTCTCCTTGGACATAGCTTTCATTATTCATAGCTTAGCTCAGACACAACTCTCACCAGTTACAGAAAAAGCTATTATCTAACGTTAGCTGTTTTTTCCCTTCCAAATCAATCCATTACATTTTGTGCCTTCAATAATGGCAACTACCGGTGTCCCATACGAAAGGTCTACTCTAGGAATGGCAGAGACAACGTTCATTTTGGTAACATTGCCTGAGATGAATGGTTATGACATTTCAATATTGTTCTAGCCTAGTATTCGCTGTCTTTCACCCTGCTTGCTAGCAAGTTAGTCAACTCGGACACGGAAAGCAGAGCTGGTTCAACAGTTAACCTTTAACTAACAAAAAATGTGAATGAATAAACATTAAACCATTAGTCTAACTCTAGCATTCAGTTATTTACTGTTGTACTTCATTGTCATTATCTGCTCCACTTACCACTGCCTTGCTTTCTTTTTTTCTCTTTTTTTCTCATCCTCCTTATTTTCCTTTATTGACTTTAAATTCAAACTTCGAGAATGTTATGGGAATCAATCATACAAATTCGACGGGAATAAAATGGGGCACATTAGGGAGGTTTCCGACTGAGATATCATTGCAAATCTCCATTGGTTGTTTAAGGGGGAGGGGGTTGCGTCACTGCGGTTGCCACATTTTGAGACATTGCTGTGGAGTAAAATCAGCCCTTGGGGGCCCCTCAACTGCCTTGGGGCCCCAAGCAGTTGCCTGCCTTGCATTTTCACAAGCAGCGTGTCTGCCTACTAGCGGCTGTGTGTTTTCTCTTCGGGTGAATACTCCTGCCGTGCAATTTCATCAAAACTTTGCACAATGCTCAAACCACTTATTTGTACTCTCATACTATGGATGCCATGTGTCCTCGGAAACTTTTAGGCTGCACTGAAGCTCTGACGTAACTGAGTTGGACTCAGACCAATGAGTGCATCCGAGGCTAGGCAGTGAAATCTTGAACATGAACACATCTTCTTCCACTGTCCACTGGACCTTCCCCCCAAAGGGGGGGAAGGTCTTCCAAATCCAAGTCTGGCTGATACTTATCCATTTTGTGAGCCCACCATGAGCACAAAGCACTCCAAGTTTTTGCAGAGCTCTATGGCATGTGTAGGGAAGTAGGGAAGGATGCTAGGCAATCATTTACATAGAAATTGGCCTGGAAAATGTGAATGGCTTCTGCAGAAAAGTTGTCTTTATTGTCATCAGCAGTTCTTTTGAGTGCATGACTGGCACAACTGGATGAAGATGTCGTGCGAAACAGATGCACAGTCATTCTATACTCAGCAGCATGATTCAAAGCACCTCATGGCCACCACAGAAAGTGAAGGAAGTCTTAGTCCAATGGTCTGACCCTGAATTGATGGAACATGCCTTATATGTCAGCCATTAAGGCAACTGTTCCCTCCCTGAAGCGCAGAAAGACACCTATGAGTTTGCTGGTAAGGTTGGGACCTCGGATGAGTTCACTCTTCAGTGATACTCTATGGAAAGAGTTAGAGCAGTCAAACACAAAGCGGATGGTGGCCTTCTTTGGGGTGTGGTGTGGTATGTACCAAACTCTTACGTTATCTTCACCAAGTTCAGACCTGTTGGACAACTTGACGATTGTTGGGCATTCTGTCATTGTCATTCTTGAATGGTAGCGGCAGTTTCCATCTTTGCACGTTGCTGTTTCCATGATGCTCATTAATCGTTTGTCATCTTGGGTGATGTCTGTCTTTTAAGCTTTTTCATGGTAGTCATGATTGAAATGCTGCACCAACAAATCAGACAGACTGGATACTGAAATGCAGTTGGTATAGACTGGATTTTTCACTGTGGACGGGTTGTGTGACCATTTACTACCCAGCCTAATGCTGGGTACTACAGGGGGTTTTATAATAGGTCTCACCATACTCCACGGCCCAAGAAAAGGTTTGTTATTGGTGTGAATGCGTGCACCTCTTTTCACTGGGCCACTCCTTCTTTGCTGTGTGTGTGTGTTTTCTAGGCCCGGGTGTGTAAAGGTGAGTAGCCTATCCCTGCATTTAGCTCTCCCCCTGTAAACGGTTGTCGCCCACCGGCCAGTTGACTTTGTGTGTGACACCTACAGTATATTGTATTAATTATGAACGTTGTTTGAACTTATTGAAGTGTATTTGGTCGGTTTTAATTAGATTCCTAATAAATATTGTTTTGACCACAATGCATACATGTTCATCTAGTTGTTGAATAAATACTGTTCGGGGGAAACTCACGTCTCCATCTCATTGTCTTATCTGTGTATTTGGGGAACCCGGTTTATAGCAACATTACAAACAAATGTACTTTCCTTGATTATAACAACTTCAAGGTGGCGTTGGCGAAATCATTATTGTTACAGTAAAACTCCATGCCACGATCCGGTAACATCAGCAAAGCACAGATTTGTTGATGGTTCTACCGATTTTCATTGCCAGATTAACCTGTGGTGTGGGGTATGTTAAGAGTGTTTTTTGCGATTGTTCAATATTTATGATCCAATATCCTGTGGTGTGGGGGGAACCGTGACGACAGCTGAGTACGCAGGCAATTGATTGTCACGTGGGAAAGATGATAGCCAATTGGGAGCCATGCTGACTTTATACCAACAATTCATCAAGTAATCATAACAGAAGCCATGGGGGCAAAAGCAAAAGTGAGGTGGTCTTCCGAAATAGAGGAAAAGCTTTCTGAAAAAATGATTGCAAAAGCTAGCATAGCTAGTTCCTCCTGGCCGTCGTCCGCCATGTTTGTTTACACTAGAGTCACTATATTGATCACGAGAGATTGGCGAGATTTACGGTTTAATCGATATATTCATTTTAATGTATCTTAATCTATCGTTAGGTGTCACATCTCGCCCTCTTAATTGATTACTTCACTCCCTGTCCTTGTGTTTCTCACATCTGTTATTGTCCTCACCCACCCTCATTAACATTCCCCTCCTAGTGTATTTAGTCAGCGTGTTTCCCCTCCTCTGTGCCAGTTCGTCTTTGTTCTTTGTTTCAAGCGTCCCAGCATTTCCTGAGTGATTATTACGTTTCCCAGTTTTCTGATTCCTGCTCGTTTACTCCCGACTACGCCTTTGCCTTCTCCCTACCGGATTTTTTGCCTGATCGCCAACTGATTTCCCGTGTACTGACCCACTACGCCTTTGTCTTCTCCCTGCCAGATTGTTTGCCTGATCGACAACTGATTACCCGTGTACCGACCTATCTTCTAGCAAAGAACATTCTTTCTACCCAGACTTTTGCTTCCGAGTCGTGCTATTGAGTCCTATTTTCCCTGTAGCTCACCCAGTCGTTACATTAGGTGTGTAGTCTCATGTTTTCTAAATTTGAAAAATTGTCTAGTGTGTACGCAGCATAACACAGTCCTTATAGCTTAGGGCCTGTTGCCCTGGCTGTTGATAACTCCCATGGTTCCATCAGTGATATCATCCTCTTCCGCAACGTCACGTCATGATCATCGCCCTCCTCAACATATTTGCATATTCATCATCGTCATAGCCATAAGCTTTAAAAGTGTTTTTCCGTTGAGCAGATTCAAAATACTCGTACATTTTTTCCTCTGAAGTAGCAGTTGGAAGCTGTTTTAATTCCTCGTCTATCAGTATGGGGTGCCGTTTGTTACCTTTTGCTGCTGAAAAACGTGCTTCACTTGTTCCAGATTTAGCTCGAGCTTTGCTTAATTTTTCCCGAATTTAGCAAATAAACACCCCTCCAAAATGCACTGCAATTTCCATGTCATGCTAAATCTGAAGCTAAATCTTATATCTAAATCTAAATCTTTTATCTAAATCTAAATCTTAAATCTAAATGCTAAATCTTATATCTAAATCTAAATCCTAAATCTAAATCCTAAATCCGGACAACAGATATGCTAATTCTCAGACATATACTAATTAGTTCTGACTTCTAACCAGTCATATTTCGGGGGGGTGGCATCAGGTGCATTGGGCAGGAAAGGCGCGCACGGACAGAGGACCAATGCCAAAGCAGTGTGAAAATAAGTCGCTGTCTCTGTAGATCGGACCTGCAGAGCTGCTGTTACCCCAGCTGCAACCGCACAATGTATTATACTAGCTAAATCGCCAGAATTCGCCATTTTGCCAGATTGATGTGGGTAAGCATTTCCTGCCCAATGCACGTGATGCCACTCCCAATATATGACCGGTTAGGAGTCAGAACTAATTAGTATATGTACGAGAATTAGCATATCTGTTGTATGTATTTAAGATTTAGATTTAGATATAAGATTTAGATATACGATTTAGATTTAAATATAAAATATAGATTTAGATTTAGGATCTAGATTTAGATTTAGATTTAGATTTAAGATTTAGATTTAGCAGACAGATTTAGCATTTAGATTTAGGATTTAGATTTATATATAAAGATTTAGATTTATATATACGATTTAGCTTCAGATTAAGCATTTAGATTTAGGATTTAGATTTAGATATAAGATTTAGATTTAGATATAAAATGTAGATTTAGGTTTAAGATTTAGATTTAACATATAATTCTAATTTTATATATGTGAAAAAGTGACATGGAAATTGCACTGCATTTTGGAGGGGTGTTTATTTGCTAAATCTGGGAAAAATTAAGCAAAGCTTGACCTAAATCTGGAACAAGTGAAGCACGTTTTTCAGCAGCAAAAGTTAACAAACGGCACCCCATACATCAAGTCCATGGCTTTATTCTTTGCTTTTGAGACTGCAATCTCAGCATCTAAATTCAACCTTTCCCTTTTTGCTCTCAGTTCTAGTTCTAGCTTTCAGTTCTTTCATTTCCCACCAAAGGCTGTGACCAGCTTATCCAATGCATTTGTGTCTTTACCTGACGAATGCTGATTACATCATCTCCCAGGTGCCCTTAGATTGCCTACATTTGTCATTGCTGACCACTAGGGGGGAAGCCCCAGCCGAAATATCTTAATTATATACACTTTTATACTTTGCCTCCTACATGTGGCAAAAGCGGAATAAACCAGTCTTATGAAGGTATTATTGGAGCAAAACCACTAAGCACCTGTGACAGTGGAATTTGTAGTTGTAGAAAATAAAAATAGTAAGTCACAAATTTGAAGTCACAGAGAAAAATGCTTTAGGATTTGCAAACTCCCAAAAACACAACACAACAGATCTCAAATTCTTCATTGCAGGTGCACAAATCGTATTCTACAAATCACACATTTAGAAACTCATACGCTCACAAATTTGCTACAGTTGCTGCAGTGAATATGGTGCAAAACACTTTCACATACCCGTATCAAAAATCTGAAGTCATGTTGTTCATGTGAGTTGCACACCTGTAGAATATTTTCTCCCAAATAAAAAAAAATGTCTTGGATATTTTTCTAGCACAAACACGAGTCAATAACTACAACTGCTTCAATCTGCCGCTATGACTCTGAAATGCTGTTTTTTCGTTCACAAATGACAAGCTCCACGCGCTCTCACTTTTGCACCACATATCTCAGTGAAATGTGGAGCAAAAGTGAATTGTGCACCTGTAGAGCAAGTGGCGGGTACTGTTCACAGATCGACAACCTTTTTGAACACAATGAGATTTAAAATAATGCGTTTTGGGTTGAGAGGTTTAGGAAAGAGGGGGCGTGTTATCCCCATGGTTACGACCCAAGCCAACTTTGTGTTCATTTTTTAGTACCGTCATTGTGTATGAGCGTTATAATGAGCGATGTTGTATATGAAACAAAAACTTTCTCTCTGACGCTGCAGTCAATCGCTGCCCAGACACAGCTCAAAACGTCCACACACACCGTGCCGCCGGTGCCCCTTGGTCGTGATGTCTGAGTGCCTCGGAAAAGGCGTGAGAATGAAACAAACATAGGATTTTGCACCTTTTTTTCTAAATTGGGTTCTTATATCAGTAACAGTGACGAAATGACATAGATTGCTATGTTGACGATCATATAATACATATTACCACGTTTAAAACCAAAAAAACCTGTCTCTTTAAGCTATGTTTTCTACGTAAAAGGATTAGGGCCACACGTGAATTTTTTTGGAGTTCTGAGTTATAAACTTAGAATTCTGAGAATAAAGTCAGAGTTCTGAGAATAAAGTCAGAATTCTGAGAATAAAGTCAGAATTCTGAGAATAAAGTCAGAATTCTGAGATTAAAGTCTCAGAGGCTAAAGAAGGGAAGTTCCTGTAAGGAACCAAGTTCAGTGAGAGTCACTTTGCGACATACAGGACGGGAACCACACCGTAAGCACGTTTTTGCGTGTTCGAGGGGGTCCCGTAGACGGAAGAGGATTAGGGCCACATTAGATTTGATTTTATTCTGAGTTCTGAGTTCTTAGTTCTGAAAGTCAGAATTCTGACTTTATTCTCAGAATTCTGACTTTAATCTCAGAATTCTGACTTTAATCTCAGAAATCAGACTTTAAACTCAGAACAAAATTTTTTTTTTTTCATGTGGCCCTAATCCTCTTCTGTAGTTTTCTGATATCACCCACCATTATGCTTTTGTTTATAGTTGAAATATGCGCGCTTGTCAGCTACGTTGCTAATCAACGTTTCTTAGTTAGGTTAGCTCCAATTGCTTTCCAAAAGTATGCTAGCTTACAAATTACACTGTTAGGTTAGCTTACTATCTCTTAAAGAGCCAGTGAGCCCTCTGTTTCAGATGGAATTCGAACAATATGTGATTTAAAAAAAATGCGTTTTGGGCTGAGAGTTTCAGGAAAGAGGGGTGCGTTTTATCCCCATGGTTACGACCCACGCCAACTTTATGATACTTTTTTTGTACCGTCATTGTGTTAAGCCCCCTTCACATGATCAGGGCAAAAAACGCTCTGCGGTAGCGCTTCCAGCCCCCTTCACAAGAGGCAAAGCGCAGCGCAGGTACACGTCATCAATGTACAGTAGTATATACAGGGTTTATGAAGATGAATGGACGGAACAATGTGTCTTTACTCTTCCCGCAGCGAGTTCCAGACCAGTCTGCCTGATATGTTCTGAGGCCATGGAATATATATATATACTGATGCTAAGCTAAGGTTTTCTAGTCACCGACTGTTTATATAGCTATGCTTGTGATACGAAGCACAGCCCCTGTCACTGTCTGCCATAGCAACCCCATAGCGACGTACAGCTAAGCTAACTTTAGCATTGGATTTGGCTAAATTCGTAAATTATATGCCTATTAACACACCTGGTAGCCACCATGCGTAACTTTTGATATATGATATATTTGATGATATATTTTTCGTGTTGTACAGACGCAGGGTACTAGCTTTTCTTCCATTCTTCTTCTGTGTCACTTCTGGCTCCGTCACATACAGATGTTGGTTGCTCTTTGAAAAGGGCAGCACAAAAAAGGTCAAAGTTGAAATAATGTGAACTTTGAGTGCAATTTTACGCGACGCCAAAGCAGCGCATAGTTGGGCGCATTGTTTTCCCCATAGGAAAACAATGGAAGCGCTAGCGCAGAGCGTTTTTTGCCCTGATCATGTGAAAGGAGCTTAGCTCCCTTCACATAATCATAAGGCTTAAGGCTTAAGGCTTCCCGGACACATAGTATAACGCTACGGTGTGTGTGGATGGTGAAGCTCCGTCTGAGCAGCTATGTATTTAATGTGCGCGTCCAAGTGAGGGTTAGGGTTAGGCTTCCCGGACACCTATAGTATAACGCTACGGTGTGTGGCGGATTTCATATACAACATTGCTTATTATAATGCTTTACCCTCGGACGCGGGTATTAAATAAATCGCTGCTCAGATGGAGCTTCACCATCCACACACCGTAGCGTTATACTATGTGTCCGGGAGGCCTTACCCTCGGACGTGGGTATTAAATAAATCGCTGCTCAGACAGAGCTTCACCATCCACACACACTGTGCCATTATACAATAAGTGTCCGAAAAGCCCAACTTTTTCGCGGACACTGCAGTCAACCACTGCCCAGACAGAGCTCCACACGTCCACACAAACCGCGCCGCCTGTGCCCCTCGGTCATGACGTCAGACTACCTCGGAAAAGGTAGTCTGACATCACGAAAAGAACGCCACCTGCGTTTGCAGCAGAGTGGAACGTTCACATAGTGTTTTGGGGAGAATGGCAAAAACATAGGATTTTAGCCCTTTTTCCTCTAGGGTTCACTGGCTCTTTAATATGTTTTACATTCTTTACGTCACTTTGTGGTATCTACTATAGTAAATAATTGTACACATTTTTAATACTACTTAATGCTATGTTTTGGATCAGAAGATGTGATAACAACAACAATCCTTTCTGAATTTCATATCCAGAGTTTAGTTGCCAAATCAGGGTGACTATTGGTGTGAAGTCACTTCTGAAAGGAAGTGGGTTCGGTTTTGACAGATGTCTTCTCCTGGGTTATGCTGGCACTGCTAGTCGCACAGTGAATTTGCTAATTACATTGATACAAAAAGATGTAACAGATGTAACAAGGTTATATTGCAACTAGAAAATGCATTTCCTGCAGAAAATGTGCTGTAGTACAAAGTGAGGTTGAAAATATGTTTTAATAAAGCCACATCGTTTAAGACGTAAAGAAATGTTGAATGGCTTAAATCAAATGAAAAGATTCGAACTGAGTTCAAAAGTCGAAATGGAGTAAACAATGTAAACATGCACACCATTTAAAAGACCATTTAAAGAATAGCTGAGCTGTTTGAAATGGTTTTTGAAAGTTTGAAATGGTTGAATCAAGTCAGTGTAACAGTCAAGTAAACGTAGAACAAGGAGAATAATTAATTGTGTGTGTGTGTGTGTGTGTGTCAGTCATCACTTGTCGTAGTAACTTAGAAAAGTGTGTATTGAAGTTATTCTTTCACATCTAGTTCATCGAGATAAGCTCACAAAATGATAAGGCTCATACCGTTTGACTCTGTGGAGTCTCAGCTTTCATATGACATTTGTGTAGATAGCATGACGTGAAAAATATATGTTTTAAGCATATTCAATTTTAGCTTCTACCGGAAGTACACAACAACCGGATATGTATGAAGAACCTAGCCTCTAGCCATATAAACAGAATTCGCCACAAACACCCGATGCCCAACAATCATATTTCCAGTCGATGAATAATTTTAGCGCCAGTGAAACAAGAAATACCGTAACAGTTGAAGCTTCACATTGTGTTTCTAGGTTAAATATTGACGTTGTAAGGCTCCGCGACGTCCTAAATGGTTAGCTTTTGTTAAAGCCACTAGCAGGGCTCACTGGAAGTCAATGAATGAGACCAACTGAAAATATACGAAGCGGGTTTAAAACTAAAACGGTTGAATCTTAACAAGTTTAAATTAAAATCTGTTTAGATATATTTGAAGATCAAAGTGTGGTTATTTTTTAAATGTTTGAACGAAGTTTAACTGTTAAAAATTGACCAAGTTGCGAAGTCTGAAGTAGTTGAAGTGTCAGAGAATGGGCGGACAGCTTCGCCGTCCTCCCATTGATTTCCATTGTAAAAAGAATGTTTAAAAAGTTGAAGTTGAAAAAAGTTAAATACTGAGCCATAATGTCCTTAAAGTGCTGAACATTTTGATGGTTTCTGTAGCTGAAAGTATGCAGAAATAGAAGACCAAAAAACGGGCGGAAGAAGAAGAATAATAAAGATTTCAATATCTAGAGTAAGTAACTAATAAAGCCTAAGAATAACAATAGTTGAGCGCTGCATGCAGCACTCACCTAATAATTGGGATTTACAGGAGCCTTTGTGTTTATTTTGTTATCTGTAGTAGATTTGTGAACAAAAATATCTAAAATATTTGATGGAAACTATTAGTCAAAACCTTCATCAGGGGGCCAAATACTGTGTTGTATTGTACTCTCTTCCATTTTATAATGCCTAGTTTTACTTCTGCGGTTATTTTGGTGAAAGTAACGCAAAAGTAGTGTAATAAGTAACGAGTTAGTCTACACAGACAGTAATATTGTAAAGTAACTTATTCCTTCAAATTAAAGTAACTAGTTATATGTAATATATTACATTTTGAAAGTAACTTGCCCAACACTGATGACAACGGACCATCTTCTAACATTGTATTTTGATTCCTATAGCTAGACCCACTCTGCACTCTGTCCATTTGTTTGTTTTTTAAAACTAGGTTGTGCAGCACTTTTTTTCCTGAACTTCACTCATACGTGTGTGAGTTGGCTGAACATAACAAAGGGGACGTTTCTGGACACCTATGATATGAACATTTGGCCTAGTGTTGGCCCTTGGCTAAATGACGATAAATGCCCAAATGCAGCAGAATGAAAGTTGTGCTGCAGTTCGTTGCAGCAGCCACTAGAGGTCTCTCCAGTGCCAAAGCAGCGCAGTCTGGCGGGGGGGAAGGAAGTTGCCCGTAGAGAGTTAAGAAAGTTAAGATGAAGTTGTATTC
>OOFG01000712.1:0-17158 GCA_900323295.1 Molva molva | reverse complement strand
CCACTTTCGGCTAAACTATGCCATTGTAATATTTATATTCGTCAAAGCTAGCCCGGTACTAAATCATTTTACTATATTATTCAGCAGTCCCTGGCATACATCAAGTCTATGTTACGAAGAGTTAATTATTTGGTCAGAACGGCAAGAGTGATTACAAGTTCATACCACTAGATGGAGCTCTTGTATTTAATTGAACTACATAAACTCGGACATTAGGACTGATGAAGTAAAAAAGAATATATATACATACATATATATATATATATATATATATGTATGTATATATATCATTTTCTACTATATTATACTATATATGCTATCTATATAGTCTATATATGTATCATCCACAACCGGCAACATTCACATCCAAAACCAGGGTTGACAATGTAGAACTCTTTTAGATGGACCCAAATTGTATTCAAAGAAGATGTCTTTTAACTGTCTCTGATGATGGTCAGCTTCTGCATCTTGGTGGACATGTCGACGTATTTATCCCCGATGCTGACGGTCTGCCCACCAAGGATGGAGGCGACTAGGTAGAGCAACCACGGCATGTTAGAAATGCTACTGCTAATGTTCATTGAGATCCCATTAAAGGTCTCTAGGTAAGATTCAAGAGTTGAGTGCAGGGTTTTGAAACTAAAGGCACAGCCAACTCGGAAGAGATATTGTCACATGCATTTCACTTACTAATAGCTAATGGATGGCTGGGTCTTTTCTAACCAATTATAATTAAATAATAGCTGTTCAATCGTACCTACAGCACTTTAACTTGGGACAATATATATATATATATACACGTAGTAAATGGTAGACAGGATGTTGGCGCTGAATTGCACTCAACTTGGTCTCCAACCAGGAAGCAGTTCAGAGGAGCTTCAAATAGGACCACTTAGCTGTGTCCAGGGGCTGAGGCAAAACAAACCAAACACAATTCATTCAGCATCAATGTAACAACTGTAATAATACCACTATTCTAACCTGTATTCTGTAATGTTATACGTACCTGCCCTGGCACTGTGGATGGAAACTGGCAAGATACTTTGGTTCGGTACAATGCATTTCATCTCAGCGAGACTTATTACTTTTTTGTCTATTTTAGGTATCGAGGAAGTAGATGGAAGAAATACATTCTCTATTGTTTGGCATTCTAAATATCTTTATTCAATAGGAGGGTTTCATATGATGTCCCACACATTCCAAGGCGCCACATTCCAGCACGCCTAATGGGGCTTTTTCACCATTATCATAAGAATCATAACAACTGGTTGTTGCTTGGTTATTCTAGAATTTTTTGTCAAGAAGTACCAAAATGGCGGCTTGAAACACTTTTTGGAAATACAGATCGCATGACTGAAACCTCCTAAAGAGAAATGATTGTGCATTTAGCCTTCTCATGGTAGTTAAACATTTTTAGAGAAGGGTAAGACGGTGTTGGGTTAAGTGTTTGAAGTAAGGGACTGACCGATGAGGTTAACGGTGATGGAGGAGAGTTTCTCTTTGTTCAGGGCGTAGGGGAAGGTCTTCAGTGTGAGGCTCACAGGGGGGTTCATCCCAATGCTGGACAGCCTGGGCTCACTGATAACAGTCTGGAAGTCCCAACAGGAGATCCAGCTTTTAAAGGAAGGGCAACAAATATAATGAGCACTTGTGTTGCAAGGCAATGCACCGAGAATTCTCCCAGATGAAATAAAAAAAACCTTTACAAAAGAACAGCTTGTAACTCATATGAATGAGTGGGACTGTCTTGGCTTCACAGTTGCCAAAAGCAGTTCTGGTTGCCAAAGGGCTAAATACCAGAGAAGCACCACATCACATCGTGGCCTATGAAGCAGCATGTGAAGCGCTGGGCCTGGTTGTGCGGTATGGTTTCAATAGTGTGTCCACTCTTAGACAAACACGCTGCACAGCGCTGGTGAGTAACGTTAGCTGTGTTGGGCCATGTAGCATTGTAATATATAAGATGATACAGGACTAGATAGTCGAGGATCTCTTTTTTGTTGTGTTATAGTGGGATGAAGCGTCAATGTTTTCTTTTCTAGGTTTAAAGGGAGAATTAAAGAGAAAATCTAGAGGAGTGAAATCGACAATGGGTTCCACTACCTGTTTGCGGAGTCAATTTCAGATTTATAGTAACGGTGATACACATTCTTATTTTGCTGAAATGGACAGCGAATGTCAAAACAATAACATATTATTCCTCGCAAATACCAGCTGGAGTAAGCTGGAGACATTAATGAGGGCAGAAATCATACGCTAGTAAGTTAATGTTAACTTTTCACCAAAGTATGAAAACTCACTCCTTCTTTTGTTGCTCCTTGCTTGTCATGAAGCTTGTTTATGTGATTGATTTCCTTTAGGCTCAATAATATATGCTTGCAAATATATATTTAGATAGATCCTGCTGTTATAATGTATATTATTTATTCCACAAGTTCATGCTAAAGATTAAATGCTGAATGTACAATTGGCTGTTTACAGATGAATCAATAAAAATTGACTACAACCAAAAGCAGTCTTACGAGTCTTAACAACAAAACACACCAACACAAACAGTAACAGCATGCTCACGGACACTCAGTCCAGTTCCTTCTCCACATGGTCCAGCTTCTTCTGCTTACTGGCAGCTGAGACCAGGGCAGTGGCACAGCGTCTTCCACTCCAAAGATCTCACTGGGAGGCTGGGAGGAGGAGAACTGGAGACTCTGGATACTGAAGGGGCACACTCAGATCCAGCATTTGATAATTCACCTTGAACAGTGTTAAGTGCTATAAAGTATTCAATAAAACTGCAAAACACTAATGACTGTTCAGAAGTCACCCTCAATGACATTAAAGACAAAAGTCAGAAATGATCTCTATTTGATCTCATTTAAAGGTTTTAAACATATTTTAAGAGCAGATGATGTTATTTAAATTTTCGGTCGGATGACCGATGTGCTGAACTGGTGTACCTGGAAATGATGAACATGACACAAAGAAGTAACAATGTTGATATATGAATAATATTCACTGCTATAGCTTGGTGAACTGATCTATCTTCTTCATCAGCTATATTCCTAATTATGGTTTATCCATTTCCTGTGTTTGCAGTCAAAATAAAAATAAAACACAGCTTCGAGATTGAGGTATTGGATAAACATTTATTTCAATTTTATGTTACAAATATAATTAGGCTCGAACTGAGTCATTCCTGGTCAACTGTCAAATGTACTGTCCTATGCTCTTCTAATAAATGCAATTGCATCTCAAAATGCCTCACTTGGGGAGTAAACAGATCATATTTAGCAATAGTGAAGGTTACAATCCTTCAAACACCAAACACACACACCATAGCATTTATGTTACAGGAAGGTTAATCCATTAATTATTGAAACCTGTTATGGTGCAAATTGTGCATGTTATTATGAGGGCCAGCTCATGTTCATCATTCATTGGAGCTCCGACTTGCGAACTAAAAAAACTGACAGCGTTGGAGATGCAAGGATTGTGTATTGGATAATACATAAGAAAGACTACACGTTTTGAGCAGTATTTAAAGGTGTTTGCAGTGCAGAGCACAGCCTGCAAGAACAAACGTAACGTATGGAAATGTCAGGTAAAATACATAAACACAATCAGCTAGATATGCACACATGAATTAGGCCACACAGCATCGTAATAGTTGGACCATTTAGGAAGTAACAGATATTAGCATATCGAAGGCAAAGCTCCAAAATAAATGTACTTATGTTAAAGTAAATAATGTCATACTTTCAGCCCTACTCCCAATGCTGCCATTTTCTTTGACGGAAATGCGACCGTATCGGACAAACCTACGGGATCGTCGCACAAGTAATGCCTTACCCCCCAAAAAATTGCTTTCTGGGACATGTAGTCTTCAATAAGTGGACCTTTCCGAGCTGACGGAATGAATGGAAATGTACTATAAAGCGTCGCCCCACCCCTTTAAAGGTATATAACGTAATTTCTGCCCCTAGGTTTGCTCAATCAAAACAATAATAAAAGACGTGGTTTGATGACGTCGTGAAGTAGCGTGGGATTATGGGAGTTGTTGTCTTCAGGCTCGGGCAGAAATCATGTTTACTTACATGTTTTATTCACCTAATTTAATTGAATTCTAATAAAACTGCTACAAGTTACATAAAGTTAACTTGCTAACTTCCCAATGATGAGTCGACTACAGCTGTAGATAATGTTATGTGTGGTAGCCCAGCTGTTATCCGTGGTCAAAACAGTCATACTAAAAATACTAAAATTATTTTTATATATACTTTATTAAGAATCATTTCAATTTGAATAGTTTATCATTAGTTTTGTACCTGGTTCTGTAAAGTCGAGGGAAAATAAAGACGTGGTCCCGGTATGATTCTACCTGCCCAGGCGATGGTGGGGCAGCAGCACTCCTCTCTACACCATCGCTCGATCAATACTTCTACGAAATAGGCAAATGACAATGAAAATGTTCCCAATGGATTCAAATCGCTGTTTAGAAGTGTCTCCCACTAGCTCTACAACAGTAACAAGCAGGTAAAGAACTGCCTGGCCAATGGCGCTCCGGTGTGGGTATAACACACATAGACTAGGCCTGTACATAATACAGGTTAAACTGACTTATAATAGACTGTATGTAATACAGATTAAACTGACTTTCCAAATGTGTAGATTGGTTGAAACTATGGCTGATTTTTTTTCACACCAAAAAAAAATGAATCCACGAGTACTCGTTGAGGTTGAGGCCGTGTAATCATTCGAGTTTTTAGGTATTTCTGGCATCCCGTTTTGTGAACTCCGGATTGATTCTATTGATGAAGTCGGCCAGCCGTCTTCTCTGCGGGGAACAGCCAACCATCTTTCCTCCCACACATGATCATGTTTTGATTCAGAGAGCACAGAGAGGTGTGGAAAGTGAAAGAGCGTGAGAGCGAAACAATTTGTTGCTCACAGCTCTACAATTAAATACATTTTTACCTGTTTAAAAAAAACGAGTAAATCACTATCAAATCACTATCGCTCACGTATAGTGTCCGTCTCTCAGACAGATAAAAATAATAATAATAATGAGACACTTGTCAAGGTAGAACATAGTAGTAAGCTAGATCGATATTGAAATATCATATCAATAAATGAGGTCTCTACTGGATTACTGTTTTCACGTGTTCCCCGGATGTTGGGGGTAAGGGTCGTGTGACGCCATTGACATGCGACCAGATGAACCGGACCGTTACTGTGAATAAAACTACGGCTTTCTCTGGTTTGAACAAACAATTTGGATAATGTAAGTACACAACTCATCAAAATATATAACGTAGGTCTAGTCTTTGTGAGATGTTTTAGTACGGAAATGTTACATATGATACCTTTAATCACCAGTCATGCTTTGTAGAGGATGTTTAGTCTAAATCAACGTTTTCTTTAATTCTAGTGGCCCTTGCAAGAATAATAGCTAAGGACAGTATACCAATAGGCTAATATAGTATAGTATAATTGGCTATATTATAAATAATAATAATAATAATAATAACAATTATAATAATATGGTGTCCCGTGGCCCTTAATAAGACAAGACTTGTCAAATAGTGTAAATAGTCGAAAGGCAAGCTGTTGAGGATGAAATATTTTTAGATGGAATTTGCAAGTGCACTTTGGTTGTGGTTGAACTTGAAACCATGTATGGCTGAAACCCCAACCCTATATTCAAATCGGACCTGCCGTTTGGACATATTGGTAGTGGACTATGATCTCACGCACATCCGATCCTTGAGATTTAAATATAATCATCATTCGTGAAAGCCTAATCTCTCTATAACAATCTGGCGCTGATTACGTTACAATTAAATCAAGAGAAAAGCTGCGCTTCCCAAATTAAAATAGATTTTTCTAGATTGTTAAAAGCGTCTCCCTGAAACCAGATTGTGATCCTTTAAATCAAACAACGCATCTTTTTTTGTGGTATTTCCATCATATGGCACAACATTAAGATACAACTCCAGTAAACTAAGCATCCTGCCTTATTGACATGCATTTGATATTTGTATTACGCTTGTATAGACATTTTGGTGACAAGCCAACATTCATTCTCTTAGAATTAGAACCGTTCCCAGTGGGCGCGTCGTAAACCTACAAACTGGGCGCGTGGGCGTAACACGTGGAAGGGGCGTGGTGTTGAACGCCTATAAGCGTGAACATCATTGTGTATCGCACAGCCTAGGTCATAGCCTTCGCTGCCTGTCTGTGAATAGTATTAATTGTAACCGACTTTTTGCCGGGTAGGTCCTCTTCCTATCATACATAACCTCATTCGGAGCCACTCAATACTTAATACGAGGACGTATCGCGGACTCGTCAAGGAAGCCATTGTCCTCAGCTTGCCTTTGGGTGTGGGAGTGTTTCTGACACTGATGTCAGCGCCATTTAAACCATAGAACTGGTGAGTATTTATGAGTTATATTGTACGACAACATCTGTAGTGGGGGGTTTTGGGAGGGAGGACTAAATGTTAATTTGTATTTGTGTATTTTTTTGTTAAGACTAAATATCTCAAGAGACATCAATGCGCGTACGCAGTCCGTAAAGAGAGACATACAAAGATATGTATCTCTGTATATTTAATCGAATGTTTTGGAGTATAACTTTGACTTTTGTGTTTTTTATGTGTTGCGCCTAATCAAAGAAAACATAATTATGTTAATAACAATTGTCGCTCATGACGAGGATGCGGAAGAGCGGGCACATGGTGATGAATGAATGGCCCGACTAGAATGTTCCTGATGAATCATAAGCGAACCATGTGCGCCGCTAAACCTTTCTTAAATTTACTGATGATGAGTGTAAGCAAGCTGAGGCATGCCTTCCTGTCATTCATGCCTAGCTGCACTTCACCTGTACAAATGCCCCGTGCAGAAACCACAGCCTGTAACATGAACCATGATGCTGACCGTTCTGGAAACATGTTTACCAGCAACAGTGTTGCTGGTATTGGAATAACTGCGGATAGCCTACTTCTTGACCCATTTTTAAATCCTTAGGCTAAGGATTATTAGCCTAAGAAGTGGTTCTTAGTGTTTAGTAGGCCTCTTTTGTTTTTCATCAAAGTCAAGAAGATGGGGCTATAGTACTACAATGTGGGTGTAATAATGAAGTTATAGTTGTATGTGGTATTACCTCTTTTTGCGTCTGCTGGTCAGACATCTAGCCAAGCTCATTTACAACTGAAGAAATAAAACTGGTTTGGTAAATGAGATGGGTAGAAATCTTTTTGGGCTATACTTTCTAAATATCGTAATAGTTCCTATTGGTGTAGCCAGCTCAAATGTTTAAGGCTAATCATGTAATGTGTCCGTGTAATATACATTCTCTCATAATAATTCACACTGTTTCATGTTTCATGTAATGTGTCCGTGTAATATACATTCTCTCATAATAATTCACACTGTTTCATGCTAACGTTTGTTGATGTAGGGTTTTCTACTACTTCATTAGATTATTAATGAAGTACAAGTACTAGTATTAGTATTCATAGTATAACTGTTATTTAGAAGTTGTTATACCAGTATACATTTAAGGGACAAGTTGGTTCACGTGTGTTGAAACATTAGTATTTTTGCCTGCATATTTGCCTACAAATAGACATGCAAGAATCTGCAGATGTATAACCATATTTGTGATCATTTCTTTGCTCATTGCATCGAACTAGGTTATGTTTGAGCTCAGCGTACATGCTTTTGTTTCTTTCTAACTCTTTTAATGAGATGTTTGGTTCCTTAGCGTAACATTATGAGGCTTACTTTGATGTGCTAACAGGGGGGGACATTTGTCATGTGGAAAGCTTCTAAAGGTTACAAGAGAAGCCTCTGTAGGCCAAGGCCATAATTCTGCATTAGTGAAGCATAAGATAAGCCAAAAAAGTTAAATCATTCAAATGGTTTTAGGCTAGCTAACATGCTGTATGATTTCATTAAGTGTTCTGTACGTTAACACGCTTTGCAATAAAACCTAATCACTTTTCAAACTTGCCACATGTGCTTAAATTATTTCATCAACTAGTACTGTCTCATATTAGCCATGACGGGTTAAGTATTCAGCGTAGCATTTGGGTCTGTGGGGGTCACGCCACTCCAATGGGGGTCACGCCACTCCAATGCTCTAATAAGCTCTCTTTGTTTTTGCTGTCTTGCAGGAATGTTAACTCTAGGTTTACTAGACAAGAGGCCCGCATCATCCTCCTCTAAATCTAGACTTCAGTGCAGTGGATAACCTCCCCCTGAAGCGTTCCCTAGTGAATTTGAAATGCCGGTGGATGATACAGCTCCCATCCAGACAGCAAACCAAAGGAGAGCATTTCCCTGTTAAAGAAACCTCCTAATTGGCCTGTGATCCTTTTTCAAAATACCTTTTTTTGCACTCGGTTGATAACCAAGGCTCCTCGAGCGACCTGGTGAAATGGCTCCTGGGATGGAGGCAGCGGACATTGCGGTGGTGGGACTCTATTTCGTCCTGGTGCTTTCCATTGGCTTAATTGCCACGTGGAGGGCTAATCGCAGCACTGTAAGCGGATACTTTCTGGCTGGCCGCTCAATGACTTGGATGGTGATTGGCGCATCCCTCTTTGTCAGCAACATAGGAAGCGAACACTTCATCGGTCTTGCAGGATCAGGGGCGGCAAGCGGCTTTGCTGTCGGTGCGTGGGAATTCAACTCACTCCTTCTTCTGCAGCTCCTCGGTTGGGTGTTCATCCCTGTTTACATCCACTCTGGTGTCTACACCATGCCCGAGTACCTGTCAAAGCGCTACGGGGGGAACAGGCTGAAGGTTTACTTTGCTGCCTTGTCAGTGTTGCTCTACATTTTTACTAAGCTCTCTGTGGACTTGTACGCTGGTGCACTCTTCATTCAGGAGTCCCTGGGATGGAACATTTACCTGTCTATAATCCTGCTCGTCAGCATGACGGCTTTGCTGACTATAACCGGTGGGCTGGTGGCCGTCATGTACACCGATGCTCTTCAGGCTGTGTTGATGATCGGGGGTGCTCTCACCCTTACTATCCTCAGCCTGGTCAAGGTCGGTGGTTTAGAGGGCGTCAGGACGAAGTACATGCAGGCGGTTCCCAACGTCACCGCCATTATCGCGAGTGGTAACTTCTCCTACAACCCCTCCTGTCGTATAGAGCCCAAGCCAAACTCCCTGCGCATCCTCCGGGGCCCTATGGATGAAGACATTCCCTGGCCAGGCTTTCTTCTCGGGCAAACTCCAGCTTCTATCTGGTACTGGTGTGCGGACCAGGTCATTGTGCAGAGGGTACTCGCCGCAAAGAACATCGCACATGCCAAAGGAGCCACTCTCATGGCCGGAATGCTTAAGGTCTTGCCCATGTTCCTCATTGTCATTCCAGGTATGATTTCCCGCATTCTGTTCACAGATGAGATAGCCTGCATTGGGCCAGAGCACTGTATGGCTGTGTGTGGTTCTAAGGCCGGCTGCTCAAACATCGCCTACCCACGACTGGTCATGTCGGTGATGCCCGTTGGACTTCGAGGACTGATGATGGCCGTCATGATAGCGGCTCTTATGAGTGATCTGGATTCCATTTTCAACAGCGCAAGCACCATCTTCACCCTGGACATCTACCAGACCGCCCGGAAGGGCACATCCCAGAAAGAGCTGCTGGTTGTCGGCAGGCTGTTTGTGGTGTTAATGGTGGCCATCAGCATTGCTTGGGTTCCTGTTATTATTGAAATGCAAGGCGGACAGATGTACCTGTATATACAGGAGGTGGCTGGCTACCTTACGCCACCGATCGCGGCCCTCTTCCTGCTGGGCGTGTTTTGGAAACGTTGTAATGAGAAAGGTGCGTTCTGGGGTGGGATGACCGGCCTGACCCTGGGCACCCTCCGTCTCATTCTGGCCTTCATCTACAGGGAGCCTCGCTGTGACCAGCCAGACGACCGACCCCTCCTCATCACACGTGTTCACTACATGTATATTGCTGCCGGCCTCTTCTGGATTTCGGGACTGGTGGCCGTGGTGGTCAGTCTCTGTACATGTCCCCCAGATCAGGAGCAGGTGCTCACCACCACAATATGGGGCCTGCGACACATGGAGAAGGTTCCCCGTAAAGGTCTGGAGGAAGCCCACAGCCTCACGGACAAGCGCCAGGGCAATGGAAGCCTCCAGAAAGATCTGCCGGCTGATGTCCGCAACGACAGGTGCCTGGATGGGGCAGACGTCAAACTCCTGGTGCCATCCACTGACCATGACCCCGCCACCCCCAGCACAGAGACAACCCCCATCACCACGCCTTCAGAGTACATTGATAATGGGAAGGTGGACCGAGCAGAAGAAGGCAGCCGTGCAAATAGGAAGAGAAGCACATATCGGCTGTTACTGGACTGTTTCTGTGGGTATAAGGAGGGAGCACAAAATAATGAAAAAATGACAAAGGAGGACGAGAGGACCATAGCGGAAATGTTGTATGAGCCCCCCAGGATTAAAGTGATCCTCAACGTGGGTCTCGTATGTGTCTGCTCTTTGGGGGTTTTCATGTTTGTTTATTTCTCACTATAGTTTTAATGGGCACTGAACTAAAAGGCAAATTTGGACTGTTTGAGTTCGGGGATCTGTAGATTCACCAAGAAATGCACAATTAAACCTTTTTCCGAGGTTTGAAAAGCGCTGTAATATTTACAGTATATATTTGTCTGTTGTTGCTCTTTAACAGGGATTATAAGCTTATTCGTATCATGTATTTTGATCGATTTTGAAGGTTCTTTACCTTTTTAAAGAACACTTAACGTAAACTTTGGTGAACAGTGCTTATTGTTGTTCCTGCAGAAAAACTATAATTGGATTTGTTTTCAATTGTACTAAATTAATTTTAATATTTGCCTTATCTGATCTATGCACAGTTTCCTTGTTGTTTTGCTAAATTATGTATGTATGTATGTATGTATGTATGATACTATGGTATGGCAATGTATTTATCTGTTTATGTAGATGTGGCACTACTTCATTCAAGGTTTTCTATCTAGGTTTCTGTTTCATTAGCAAATTGTTCAGAATCCATTTAGGTAAAACAAATGTATTCTTCCGTTTCCGGAATGTGCTGGCATGTTATTGGAATGCTTATGTCCAAACAGCACAATAGCCAATCTTCAACTGGTTATTTGGCCTGAAAGATGATTGTAGAAATGTAATTTATTATTAAGATCTTGACACTAAACATTCCCTCTTGAGCCCTGCTCAAAAACCTTCCATATTTCCGTGTGATTGGTTCACAACCATTTTAATATATTATTCATCCCATTTAATATGGGAGGAGGAGTTCATCTATCGTGTTGCATTGTTTAAAATGTAAATTTCATGATTCTTTATAAATGTAGTTACCAGCGTCTCCAACAGCTTTACTACAAACTCCTTGAGTTAAAATGTGTTTTTAATATTTGGTGTTCTTCCTACGTCAATAACTAAATGTACATGCCATATCTTTCCATATTTATATTGGTCTTCATGTTGTATTGCATTTCATGTTGACTACACTTTCATCTCAAATCTGTTAATGTTACTTCAAGTGCATTTTTCACATGCATATTCTTACCAAATGTGTCTTAGTGTGGATTGCTAAGGCAACGAAACTAAGAACAAAAAGAAAGCTCACTTTTGAGTTTTCAAAATGTTGTGCAGTGAATTTCCGGCTACCTGGTCAACGCCATGAGATATATAAAATAGGCTCATTTGTGTAGTTCACCTCCAACTAACGATCACCGTGGTGACAGACTTAATGCAGCGCCTAAAGGTTTTTATTCTTGTTGTGTATTCACTGGATACCTATTTTCTCTCTCTCTCTCTCTCCCTCTCTCTCTCTCTCTCTCTCTCTCTCTCTCTCTCTCTCTCGCTCTCGCTCTCGCTCTCGCTCTCTCCTGGATTAGAAGATACAGGTTTGCTATGGGAGGTTAATCCTGTCTACTGTCCAACAAAGAATACATTAATAAAGAGAAAAGTGGTTTGATAATAACTAAATAACGTAATTTTGTCTTGTTGAGAATATATGATTTTTTTATGGATTTTATTTTTCGAGCTCAATAAAGTTCCTGCAGACACAACAGTGCTAGTGTGGTTTTGCATTATTTTCAAATTAAATGAAAAGTGGTCACCAATTCAATGGACAGATCCTGGGTTTCTTTATTGCATAGTGACTTATTATATATCATTTAGAAGGGACAGTCCAACATCCAAGGACCCTGTGGCAGCAAACCCACTGGTCTCAGAGATGAGATGGGTTGAATGAATAAAGTATATCATCATTATCAAGTAACAGATGCAGCTTTTGTTTCCAACATAACCTACTGCCTCTTTTTCTAACATTCATAGGCCTACTAAAAACCCTGGCATAGTTTTGGTTGCAGTTGAAAGCAGATGTTAAATGATTATTTCAGATAACGTGCATATGATTATTTCAGATCATTTGCACGTGCATAAATGTTTATAAACCTATTCTTCGAGATAGAGTTGGCTAAATAACACGTAGGCCTACAAACACACACTCCAGCAGTCGGCCCCATGCACGCTATTTAACTAATGTCCTTGAATAACGGTACCATGAATTCAAAAGATGCAGTGTTAGAAAAGGTCATCTGATTCAAACCATACCTATTTTAAACAGTGAAAGTAACATCCTCTGCAGAAATGTTTTGTTATCTGAGCTAAATATGTGAATCCTATCTGTCTATAGTCTACTGCTTACATGTTGGGCATTAACTTAATGCTGTCCAATGTATATTATTATATTTTAAACTATAATACTAAATAATAATATTTTATGATATGATTAAATTTACAACAATAATACTTTTAATGAATTACTAATAGGTTGTTAAATAATTTGCTTCCATAACTGTCCATCATATCCTCAAGCAATGATCCCTCCGCTCTGCACCTGGGCAAGCAGCAACAGGTGAGGATAACAACCTCTGAAAAAAACAGTTCAGTGGCTGTGATTAAAAAGAGTATATACCGCCAACAAAACATCCCCAAATGCATTGTGATGTACAAGCATCATAAGCCTATCTGCCTTCTTTGGTTGAACTGCTCTGTGGCTCCCCTGAATAATCCCCATCCACCTGGGATGGCCACCAGAGAGTTCAAGGATGCCCTGCATGCAGCGCAGTTGTGTTGGCTTAGCAAATATAAAACAATGTGTGACATGACGCTATATGAAGGTTATGTTCTTTAGCCGAAGCTAGACTAATAGATAACCATGGGCCCTATATAAACAGCGGAATCCTAGTCCTCATGGTCTTAAGGTTATCTGAGTTCAGTCCTCTTCGAAAATATACCAGTTATTGATAACTGAGAATGAATGTTAATGCACATTTTACATGAATCTGTAAATGGATTGAGGTGGAAATCAAAACACACACACACACACACACACACGATGTTTAACATGCGCATCCTGCAGCCCCAGCTCAGCTCCAGCCCTCCCTCGCCCCCAAGGGGAGACTCATAATATTGTCCTCTGGAAAAGTACTGGCATCCAGGCCTGTCTTTGTTCATTGTCTTTGTTAGACTGCAACCAAAAAAACAGAACAATGCTCTGAAACAAATGTCTTTGCTGGCCTCAGAGCCTTGGCATGGTGATACTGCACTTAATACTTCCTGATAAGCAAAGTGTCCTTGTTTAATATGGTAAATAATTATACACAACATTTATTTCAATAATGATAAATCCTTGCACTGTAATCCCAACCACCTGACATTGTAGGAAACAAGCGGTCCAGAGCAATGTGTAAATATTCGGAGGAAGGGTTTGAAGCCAGCTGATATAACAACGGCATGCCTTGCCTTGCAATGGATGCTCAGCAGTCACACAATATCAGCCAGATGCACCGCCGCTGAATGATAAGATGATGCTCGCTCAGGGCTTAACTCTTAGGTTAGGGCTGGTTGTCATGGCGATGCCCCTGCAAGGGTGGGGCGGGATCTGCTCAAGGTCTGGTTCTGGCAACAGAGAGGCAGCAACACCAAGTACCAATCACATCACAGCTGGGTCAGACAGGGACACTGTTGTAATGCATTCACTTGTGTCAGGACACTTGGCGGTGTGTCTACAATTCTATATGTGTGTGTGTCTGTTTATGTTTGCATGTGTGTGTTTATGTGTGTGTGTGTGTGTGTGTGTGTGTGTGTGTGTGTGTGTGTGTGTGCTTGCTATATTTGCAGGAGACACGATGGGTTCTGCAGTCGTCTCAGAACAGGTTGTTCTCGTGAGCCATGCCTGTGCAGCAGCCTCCACCTCATTGCACCAAGGATACGCATTGTGAAAATGTAAGGTGTGTTTTTAAGAAGACTCTTTACACAGCGTGGCATCGCAGGACAAACACAGGTGTCGCTCAAAACACTAATTACTGCTTTGCTCCCGCTATGAACCAGTCAGTCGGGTCCAGACTAAACTAGTTAAAATAACACACATGGAGCATGGCTGCTGCTTTGACACAGATGAATGAAGCACCTGCCTACCTGCACATTGTTAATGTCGGGGGTCCACCTGTGTTTTCCCCGCTAGGGCAGCCCTGTGAAAAGGTCAAAGGGTCAACGTTATCTTCATGAGGTTAGTCTGCCAGCCGTGCCCTGGTACATAAACCTAGCAGACCCTTGATTGGTGTTATGAGCGACACCTGTGTTCGCATTGCGACCACAGCTCTGGGAATCGGGTCTGATCTGTAAAGATCGAGTCAAAAGATATCTTTCACCTTAAATAGTTTTTTCAAAGTGACTTACGACAGTGAATGCAAACTATCATAACTGCTGAAGCCCTAGACATGCTATGATCACTGAGTGACACAATGTGGTGTCTCTCTGGCTCTCTGCTGATCTTCCTGTGAATGTTCCTCTCTGGGTAGGGAGAAGCTGAGAGGCAGCTGGAATGCGGTGCAACCTGTGCAGGTTTGTCCTACAGGCGCTATCAGGTGGAAAACATCGGCCTGTTGCTCTCTTCCCACACGAGAGACAGAGAAGTAGAGAGGCCGGCTGGCTTAGTTTTGTGTCTTCTGGTTTGGTTGCTGATAGTTTAGTTTTATGTTTGGTCGCCGTGGTCTTTGTGTTACATAGACACATCATATACAGCATCCCCTCTGCACACTCTCCACTCATCCCCACACCACACTCATCACACCACTGATTATACACATTCAGGTTCCTAATAAATATGACTATAAACCCTGTTAATCCCGTGTGGACCGGTCTTTGTGGAGTCTGGTCAGGGGCGGTTCTAGGACCAGACCTTTAGGGGGTCAGCCCCTACTGAGAAGGTTACATGCATACAGTGCCTTGCAAAGTGTTCAACCCCCCTGCTAAATTACTAATTTCGCTAATAATACTTTAAATTAATTACTAATAAGTTGTTAAATAATTTGCTTCCATAACTGTCCATCATATCCTCAAGCAATGACAGAGGAATCATACAATACAGATGTTCCCTCCGCTCTGCACCTGGGCAAGCAGCAACAGGTGAGGATAACGACCTCTGAAAAAAACAGTTCAGTGGCTGCGATTAAAAAGAGTGCATGAGTCACATTTTCTGGACGCTGTACAAGTAGGGTCTTTATGGCATTAGAGCAAGAAATAAGCCATTATAATACTTTTTCTAAAAAAGGTGGGGATAATTCATGGAGGATCCGTCCTGGAGTGGCAGTGATCCAGTTTAAGCCCTGCTTAGAAAGTTATGAAGAGTCTGGGCTGAGACTTGAAAAATTCCATCTACAAGTGAAGCAACGACCAATTTGCCCCAACGTTCCTGTCAGAACAAAGTTTCCACTTTAAACTGCGCAATGAAATTCACTACGTACTTCTTCTCCTTCTGAATTGATATTGGAAAATAATAATTATTGTGAATAATAATAATTCTATTTTTGTAGGGTTGCTGATATGAAATTTAGGTGTGCTTGAGCACCCATAAAAAGAGTCTAAAATCGCCACTGAGCCTGGTCGTAACACATGATCACAAAACCATAAAGTATTGCTTTCAGATGACTCTGTATGATACACATATTTAACTAGCATGTCAGCATGTTAGACAGATGGTTGGGAAACATTCTGCTCTATAATTATCCTTGATGAGTAATTATCCTTGATGTGGCAACCGATGCAGCAACGACCAAAGTTCAATTGTTGTCACACATCATTTTGAATATAATATAATACCATCATCTCACTACCGCACTACAAAACGGCAACCTAAACTCCCTGAGAGATTTCTCCCCCCAGTACCATCAGTTTAGAGTTGAGACAACGAAAACAAGACACACAAATAACATGTGAGGAATGTGTTGTGACCTCAAATGTACAGCAGACAGGCATCAAAGTACACGCATAGTACACGCATTCCTCCCATTCTCCTCACGCCGCCCCGGCTAAACCAGGGCGGCGTGCATGGGATTCTGCGGATCGCCGCCGTAATCCGTGTTGTTGGAGTTCAATGGCGAAGGGAAATATTGACCACGAACAGTCAAAACAGCGGGCTGAGTGGGCCGTGGGGGCTCTGTTCCAATTCACCGGTGGCTCAACCAGGCATGCTTGACACTTAGCGCGGGCTTACTGTCCTCCACGCTGTGTTGACTCAACGATCCGGGAAGAGATATACAAGATAATATAACATTCCACGTATTATGGAGTGAAGGTCATGTGTAAACTGTTGATGGCGTCACAACGAAGAAGTCGACGTGGAAGGTAGCGTGTTGGGAAACAGCCGTTTATGTAGACAGATATATAACTATAAATAACACTAAATGTAGTTTCAACAGACCCCTGGACCTATCAGCCGCCTGCACAAGAGAACAGCATCGTTTCTGGAGTAAAACAACAACAACCATTATCCACTAGTATCTCTAGTATCTGAGAGCAAGTATCTCTGGTATCTGAGAGCGAGTCTCTCTGGTATCTGAGAGCGAGTCTCTCTGGTATCTGAGAGCGAGTCTCTCTGGTATCTGAGAGCGAGTCTCTCTGGTATCTGAGAGCGAGTCTCTCTCGCTCTTACAGGCCAGGAGGCTCAGGGGCCGCAGACACTTTGTGTGTTTTGTCAACACGTTATGTTGTTAGTGTGTGTGTGTGTCTGTGTGTGTGTGTGTGTGTGTGTGTGTGTGTGTGTGTGTGTGTGTGTGTGTGT